>JAUEKZ010253042.1:0-19722 GCA_031471865.1 Melibe leonina
GGCTGTACAAGGGTCTTGCTATCAAGTGGTTTCAAGTGTTCTTACTAATGCTTGATGTGTTGAGTGTGCTTAACTTTTGTGGCCAGTGCCTGCTTGTCCAAGTTGCATTGATCCGAAAAAATACTTTGGTTAATCCGAAAAAATACTTCGATCAGGGATTTAAAATCCTTTTGTATTAAGGGTTGATTTCGGATTAAACCATATAGTGAAATTTCGGAGTACACCCAAAATACTTTCGAGAAAAAATTTGAGGACATTAAATCATATTGGATTAACGTTAGTTTCGGGCTAAGCTTTTTCTGGATTATTCGTTGTGACATGTATATCTATGTATGTGACACTAATGGCTTTTTACACAAGTCACCTCAAACCTCCAAAAGTGTCCCAACAGTTAACGTTTTTATCCATCTCGGAAAAGTTAAACAGTTTATCATGATTTCGATTGTTTTAAACAAGTCCAGTTTTAAAAAAACTTTGGCAATATTTTAAAAAAACCATTCGAATTAGAATTTTTAACGCCATTTCTTTGTTGTTTTGTGGCGGGACAAGAAAGTGCATTTTTGCGCATCAAAACGCGTGCAGTCGTTATCATCTGTAGTGGGTCTACTTTCTTTTTTGTTTTGTATTGAATCAATGATAAAAATCTAAAATGAAGGAAACACTTGGAAACTCGGTTTTATTTATTATCATTAGTTATATTTTAAACAATTTTTGTTGTTGTATCAGGACAGTGATGTTAAACATTGATTTCGTGCCAAGAACGGCCACAATCACCCTCTCTCTTTATCCTTTTTTTTTGCTAAGTGCAATAGAAAGGGAATGAAAATAGAGAGCGGGACATGGAGATAGAGAGAGAGAGAGGGGGATGGGGGGGGGGGGTAGGGGAGGCGCATGAATTAGTATGTCGGGCGCTTTCATTTCTTTTAAAAATGGACAAGAGGGACTTTCGAAGGCATTTCCAGCAATCCGATTACTACAGCTTTGCTAAAAATACTGTTTAGAGGATACCTATTGAAACCTATTGGTGGTAATTTTTCCTGTTAACACTGCGAAAAGTCTATACCCCCGCTCGATTCATGGAATGGGTATATGTGATACCTTACTGACTTCTGCATACATTGACAAGGATAATCAACGAATTCAGTTGAGACTTCGTGGGATTATAGTTTCTGTTGATATTTTGTATATAACGAAAGTGAACCCAGTGAAGCGGTTTGGGTGGTCTAGTTGCAGACTAAATGGGAGTTACTAATTTTATGAGTACACACCTCTTGATGAATGTGTGTCAACAAACTGCACACAAGGCTGGCTGTTTCTGATTAATTGCTGCTATTTACGGACAAACATACAAATGCAAGATGCTTTGATACATGTCTCTTTCAAGCCCTTCTGTCCTTGCGTAGTGATTGCCTACAAGTGTACTCGTCTGTAGATACAAATAGTCTTTTGGTGTATTCTTCCTTACTTATGACTTTTTTGTTTCATGCTTAGAGATCAAATTCATTATTCTGATTTTTTTTTCACTTTTTCAGACAGGATATATTTACAAGCAAATGTACATCTAACAGTTAAGAAAAATTTTGTAGATTAGAATATTTTTTATCATGATTTATTTGCTGTTTCATTTACCCTTCACACCTTGTTGTTTTTGTTCACAGAGCTTCTTGAGGACAGATGGTCAGACCATGGCAGATTACTCAAAGTCAAAGGGACAGAAATCCTTGGCTGGTTGGACCATGGTGGACAGCAAAGGAGAAGTGATGGTGAAATCTGAAGACTAATTTAAAAAAATATAATATAATCATAAGTTTCACTTAAGTTCTTGCTATCAATTCTATTGACTTTTTGTCATTATAAATGAGTATTTTATAAATTATTTTCATTACCATTCTTATTTCAGTCTAGCTTGTTTTCCTTTGCTCATGGATTCCTCATGCCACACCCGATATTCTGACTTAATCCCTCTATTTTGTTTAAATGGATTTCGCATATTCCTGTCCATTTTTCACCGCCCATTCTTATGACTGACCAACTCTGTACACATGTAAAATCAGCCTCACCTTTTAATGAGCACTTGCAAAGGCCTGGTGTATAAGTATTAGTCAAAACTCCACAACCACTTTAAAGATAAGTGAAAAACGTTCAACAACTCAAGTAGGGTGTTCATACCTAAAGCAGTACTAGACCCAATCACCTGCCACACTGCCCCGACTTTTATCTCTTCCTGAACAACATCAGTGGAGAAAGGGGTGGTAGCACCTTTGCTACCCCATCCTTCCAATTATTGATAATGAAAGACATCTGATGTGTGATGTGATAGAGCTATGGGCGCAGGTTTTATTTTTTTAAATTTATGAGCACTGCTTCTCCCATTCTGCTCTCCTAATCTCCTCCTAGCTTTATTGCAGTGAAAATGGATTTTTCCCAATCAAAGAAAAAAATAAGGCACTTTTTTTGTTCTCTCAATTTTGAAAAGTCTGAGGATAGCAGATCTGAATCAAGTGAGTCATCTGTAGAAGTCTCCAATGTTTCAATGGAGGATTCGGGTGGAGACCTTATGGCAGGTACGTTTGAAGCTACATATGTGGCTTATTTAATTTCAATTTTTGCCGCTGACCCGTAACCCTTTCACTGCTATTGACACCAAAATCTTCAAGATTCGCTTGTTCTTATACCAGATAAATCAGATTTAAGTGAGCTGAACATATGCATGAAATTTAGGCTTTAGGGATATATAAGTTCACTGAAATCTGATTTATCTGGTATAAGACCATGTACATTTTCAAGGTTTTGCATTTAGTTAGGTTAGAATCAAACATCGCTGTGAAAGGGTTTATATGCAATGTTAGAATTATAAGGTTAACTATCTAGATTCCTATGTAAGGAATAATTCAAGCATAGTTATTTCTTGCAGTTGGTTGACATTCTGATTGATGATAATAGTATTATTTTATTTGGACTTCATTCAGTATTGGAGAAAAAAAACTTGTTAGCATTGAACTCTGGAAGGGTAGGCTTCTATAAGATATGTATTTTTAGCAAAGAATGCAAAATAAGGAGGATATCTTTGTTTCCATTTCGTTTCTAGGTTTACTTGATTCACATCAACCTTTTATAACTCAGTGCCAGATGGAAGAACAAAGTGAAGAGGGCTCTCATGGAAATGTTGCACATGATACGCACTCTTTTGTCTGTGGGGATGAAGGTATTGAATATTCCATTCTAAAATGTTAGAATTCCTTTTCAATACTTAAACACATTTCTTTACCCATCTACTCCCAATCATGGAAGAAATTTCCTGCTTTGTGTTCTCGAAAAAGAAAGATGATTCCCTAACTAAAACTAACTTATTATTAAGTTTCTAAATAAATTCACTACTCAGGACATTGTGCTCTGAGAGAGATAAAACCCTCTATTGCCTTGTATCTAAAAAAAAAGTTTGGATTACAGACTGAAGAAACTTGATTATCTAAGTAACAAGTGGTCTTGTTACCTTCAAACCTCCATGGCTTATTCATAAATTATAATTGTGGGAGTCTAAATCAGGACAATTATCAGGATCAGTATTCATTGTTAAATGTTTTTGTGGAGTGAAAATTTACCAAGAAACAATGGAAAATCACACAGTGAATCACTTCACTGATGTTGAACAGATGTGTTCAAATTTATAAAAGCAAAGGAAACGACTCGGGCTATATGGCAACATTGCTTAATTATCTTTTTCAGTATGTAGTGTTGTAGGTCAATATCATGCCAGTCATATCAAGCAATTAGGGAAAGTGATGGAGATTAAATTCTTGTCATTTTATGTACTTTTTTTCAACAAATTAGATGAAAATGAAAAGGACGGAGTGCTTGAAATGTTTAGTGAAACATTGGTCAAGGTTGTTTATTCTCCTCCTGATGGCTTGATCGAGAAAGACGGTGGAGTTGGTGCCTGCTGCGAAGCCTTGATGGACAATCAAAAGTTAGTCTTGGTTATTTGTATTAGAAAACGGTTATGAAATATTTTTTTGTCACATTAAAAGTGCACAGGTATTTGTACTGATGAATAAACAGTATTTACTAGATAAATGTTACAGGTATAATGCATAAAAGCATGCTTTTGATGGGTAACAAAATTGTCATTTTGTAACATATCCATCAATGCAATGCAGTACATCCCCTAAATGCAAGCTCAATTGTGAGATAGTGACTATCTGTTTGTCTGTTAGGCTCTCTGCCTGTCTGTACTTTTCTCCTATCAAAAAATTATTGAATGCCTACCACCACCACTTTTTATTCTTGAATGAAATGGCTGATGTTTTTTCAAGGGTCTTCCCTCCTAGTGAAGTGTTTTCAAAAAAGGTCTTCACCTTCACTAAGCTGATGCTGTCAGTGTCAGTTATTGAGGCCATTGTTAGAACCTACATTTCATCATCATCATATACCCATTACATCAGTGTGGTGCTTAGGGAAGCAACAAAGGCTGTCCATCCATCTTGGTCTTGTGCTATTCTGGTCACTGAACCCTATTTCTGTTTCAGAGCCTTCATCCCATGTTGAACGGTTCTTTTCTAACTAGCCATATTAAACCTCCCTCTCTTTCTGTGCAATGCATTGGCATTCTTGAGATGGCATCTGATTCCCTTCTTAATACATGCGAAATACAAACTTTAATTTAAGAAATACTACTTTGAAGTCTTATGAAAGTGACAGTGACACTGATGATTTATACTGACTTATTTTTTTTAACAATGTGTTATTCTTAGTTCTGTGGAGGATCAGTCAGATGTTAAAGAGCTATATGAAGATGTTGAGGACGAAAACGATGTGATCAGTTCATCAGATGCTGATCCACCAAGTCGAGAATTTTTGGATGAAGTTGGTATACAACACAAGGAGATAGAGAACAGTGATTCTGGTATATATGACATTTTTTTGGTTTAAGTGTGCTTATGACAAAAATATTTTATGTTGTGATTCGGTTTTCAGGTATGGTATTGTACATAAATATGTTTGGAAGTTCAGTGGCTGAACTGATAGGTAGCACAGTAGAGAAGGTATGGGGCTAGATATTA
This sequence comes from Melibe leonina, assembly GCA_031471865.1. Lineage (NCBI taxonomy): Eukaryota > Metazoa > Mollusca > Gastropoda > Nudibranchia > Dendronotidae > Melibe > Melibe leonina. The sequence continues at coordinate 5,061 of JAUEKZ010253042.1, forward strand.
CTTGCTGCACTCCCATTTTTCCTTAATGGGCAAGAAAATTTATTCCAAAGGTTTCTTTCTCCCCAAGTGTGTAAAATATCCTATGGTTTGTTCTTCAATTGTAGTATCCAGGGTTTGTGGCAGCTGTCAAGAGGGCTCCGGTAGGTGGTTGCTGGTGATTTTATGGCCACGGACCGTCAAATAAGTTGCACTCTTTGATAGATAGCGACGCAGCACAGAACCCGAGATAGATTCCTACCTGTGGGACTTCAGTTTTGCCTTGGGCAAGGAAATTTACTCCAATTGCCTCACCCCACTTAAGTGTAAAATGGGCACCAATCCACAATTTGGGTTGGGGAAATCAATCTGCGATAGACCAGCATCCTATCCAGAGAGTGGCAACAATTGCCATTTGTCCGCTTCATGCTTCAAAAACTGGGATCAGGTCCAGGGGCCATAAGGCTCTAAAGGACTTACTTAATTTACCGTTATATCTTGTATCTTTGAACGCATGAATTATTGTTGACTTCTTGTTCATTTTTTCTTTGTTGTTGTTGGTCTTAGATTCTGATTTTGTTCAACTCAATGATGACAATTTGGAAGAATTTGAAGCTGAGATTGAAAGAAATAGGAATGACGTCCCTGATAGAAGTCCATCCATTGCAGAAGGGTTCAATTTCTTGGGACCGTATGGTGAGTCTGTCAACAAGATTGTAGCAAGTCCTTTTTCATTACACAATGATTCAAAGATAATTTTTTGTGCCATGAGACATGCCTGCATACAACAGCCAATAAAATGAAATGAACACCGGTAGTATGCCAAGTTACCTACGTGAAGAAATAGCATTAGCTATTTTGCCATGAATTTAAATAAGTGCTCTTTGTACACTATCGTTTACAGTTGGTGCTCTTGGAGATGAAAATCCCGAGAGGGTTTTTGACGAGGACCATGAATATGAAAATTTCAACGAAGATACAGAATCTTCGGCCGAAGATGTCGCTGACGACCGGATAGAAAGCGATCAGAGTGAAGTGGGATCTGTGAACACCCTGACGGACGTGGGTGACTTGTCCGCCTTTGCAGATATTGGAGACCTTCCTATTGTAGCCGGAGATGTAGCAAGAAACTATCGCCATCGCCCCAATAATTATCTAAGCAAAGTCTTGAACATTGTTTTGGTCATTGTTACGGTTCTCACAATGGGCATTAGTATTGGACTTATTATGGGTAAGAAAAAGTGTTCTCAAGAATCTCAAGATAATGTACCTTGAAAAAAAATTTGCTGCTCTCAGATTTGTTTTTAACCCAGTAAAAGATCTGTCTGAGATTGAGATAGATGATTATCAGAATGTATTGAAATTGTTTAAAACTGGAAATTTTATCTGGATACAGTCTTATACATATTTCTTGTGCATGTTGGAATAGAGAAATTCAGATGAGGAATATGTATGCAAAAAAAAAAGATAATTGAAAATTCAACTCTTGGTTTAGGACAAGGAATCTGTAAGGATGAATAAAGATAGATAAGATGAGAAATGCATATTAGCCTGTGGTAACACAAGCGTATGAGTAATAAGAGTTTTAACCTAGATGTTTATAGTACAGTAAATCAATCTATAAATGGTCACTGTAATGATTGAGTGTGGAAAAAGTAGCCAAGAGCAATGGCAACTAAAAAGACAATATACTATTTTGACCATGATGATAATTTTTAATGAAAGTAAACAACATGGATAGCAATATATTACCTCTGGTAAGGCGCTTTTGTTGACTTTGTTTTGTCTGTTTTGCCTCAATCAGCTACTGACCAGGAGATGGAGGAGTGGCAGAGTGCTTACCTTGTGCAAGCCAAGAAAGTTTCTTCCTTGGAATGGACTTTGAGTGATATGAATCGGAGTCTGAATGAAGCAAAGGTGACAGGCTATTTAAGTATGAAATGATATATGGGTGATCGCCTCTGCTAAGCATGTTCTCACTCCTTATTAACTCATTACAACCCATCTGCGCCTAGGGAGAAAATAACTCAAACATCTAATACGCCAAGTTGCGTCTGATGTTAGTCAGAAGGTTTGGTTTTTTATTGGGGTTTTTTTTGGGGGGGGGGGGGGGGAATTAACAATATACTATTACTTCTGCTAGTACCAGATGAAGAGATAAAAATATTTTTTCTCGGTTACTTGATGTTCAGTACGAGCATATATGTACTGAATCACACCTTATTATATTAGGGTCTGTCTGAATGCAAGCATCTAAAGACTAGTGTACATTTATATATATTCAATTCGTTGATCAACAGTGTAATTCATGTAATAATTTCATAAGTTCAGCAATAGGTAGGACCTAAACCATTCAGGGACAATTCCCTGAATACCAAACACTAAAGAAATTGAGTTTTGTAATATGGACAATGACATCTTATTACTGAAGAGATCAATATGCATGAGTATGAGGGATTTTTTTTATTTTTTAACGGAGGGGGGGGGGTGTTATAGACATAAAACATGGCCATCAACAGGTTTATCTTTATGATACTGGGGTACACCTGATATTAAGTAAATTTGCAAGGGCTACCTAATGTCTACCAAAATCCTTTAGTTTTACAACTTTTTTGGTGCTGTACTGAAATATACATAGCGAGAGTAGTGGTTTGTGTGTAAGCCCTCTTCTCAGAATCTGAATGTTTTCTTTCTCTGTTTCATTTTTCCTCCAGGACAAGGTCAATGCCCATGACGCTCTTCTCAAAATATTTTCCAAGAGTGTAAGTAGTCATTAATAGGTAATATGTACCTGGACTGGTTTTTTATGTTGTTACTCTGTGTGTAAATAAAGATATAATTTATATATGGTTATTCTTTTTAAAAAACTGATCAGAGTATTATGAAAGGTGACATTTATATGTCCTGTTTGGCTCTGACGGGATCTACTTTAAAACACATTGCTCATTTTTTCAGGAGCATCTCTGACGTAATTATGGGAGACTTTGTCACATGGGGAATAAATTTGTTTGGTATGTATTTTAGTTCTTGTATTTTCAAATGAAATTTTTGCTTTCAATCCTTTTCTAATAGGTTAGTCAAAATGAGAATGTGCACAAGTTCTTTGACCGTTTTCCTCACATTGTGGACAGCTTTGCTGCCTGCACCAAGAAGCATGGAAGTCTGTCCACTGTGGAATGCCATGCGCTGGTTCTTCCTTCTGTACAGCTGATGCTCAGCTTTTTTAAAGATGCAGAACAGGTAGTTTAAAAAATTGAAGAATATTGAAGATGATTATGAAATTTATTTTTTATGCAACCTTTAATTTATTACGATTTCTTCATTAAGGGATTGATAAATCTAGTCCAACTTATCTTGACTTGTCTTAACCCTTAAAGGACAAAGACTTCCTGCAATTTACATCAATATAGTCCCAAGGGTAGGGAGATAACTTTTGAAAAAGATGTACTCAACATTTTAAATAACGCTTATCTCTCTTATATGTTAAGATATCGATGTGAAAATACCAACAATATCAAGCAGAAAGATTATTTGAAAAATAATAGATGTGTTAAAAAAATTGTGAAATGAAAAATGTGGAAAATTCACCAATTTTCGATGCATTTTTGCCAATATTTTCACTCAAAGATGTTTTTGTTAGAATGCTTAACATCATTTTGACATATAGAAATGACCTGATGTCTTGTACACATCAGTCTTTTGGAATGAGAGTCTAGCCCCTTGCTGCGCCACACAAAATTAGACGGTTCTTACACAGGTCCTAAAAACTAAGTTGGGGAACAACTCAACAAGTCAATTGGCTTGTATTCCTAATTTAGACTAGTCTTGACTTGTTTCTACTAAAATAGGTCCTATTTTTCTTGTTAGAATATTAATTTGAACATCATAAAGCTTGCTAGTCCACTTGTAACTACTAGCAACATCTGCGATCGTAGCTCGCCACTCTCAGGACGCGACCGAATCAGAGGCATTTTCATAGTCTAGACCATTGTCTTGATTGTCATAATCAAGTTAAACATCACTTATTTACTATAGTACCTTTTCTTCATAAAAATTCATTACAATAGAAATTATCATTTTTAGCCAAATTACTACAGAGTTTGAAAGAAACTTTAGCAAAATTCGATCGAAGTGACAGAAAAAGTTACTTTCACTTTAAAAAATCGTATCTCAGCTCCTAACGTATCAATTCAGAATCGGTAAAAAGTAAATAATAGTTCAGACTGCAGAACTGCATCATTGTTTGATACCAAGCGGTAGATTTGATACCTTAGCAGTATAAAATATTTGATGAAGTGAGTCGATGTAAAAGTACGGCGGAGGATACTGGCATATACACTGTCGGGCGATGCAGGGGGATGTGGTCCTTTAAGGGTTTACCTGTAACTAGAGAACCTCAAGGTGCAACATGAAACATATAATATCACAATTTTGTATAGATTTTTAAGGAATACAGATTCATTTTGAATGCAAAACAGGCTTACTCGTACACAGAGGTAAGACTGCCTCAATACTTCCAGTCACCCATGCTAAAAGTATCTAGATCAATGATGATTACAGAGTGAAGTGGTATATAATTTATTCTCCTCACAGAGAGATGATGAGTTTGGCTCCAGTTACTCCACTATTGAAAAGAACTTCCAACTGAAGAATGAAGAAGTAAAGCTGTCTCCATTTGACAAACAAGGTCTTGAAGGTAAGCTTACTCTTACAGTCTGTAAATGATTCCTCATCCCAAACCGAGAGTGCCGACTTGAATTTCTTATTTTATTTTCACATGATATGTCTTGTTTCACATATATCTAATCCATAATTTGCCAGGGAAGGACAAGACACATATGACTGAAAGATGAACTCAAATGACTCTCTGTTATCATTTGTTTGTTTTTTTAAACCTCTCTTTCATTTTTACGACTTAAAGTTATCTACGAATTAAGTTATTTCACTCAAAAAAATTCTGATTTTTGCATTGTTACCTGGATAATCAGAAAATGAATGTGATTACTGACAATCATATTCGCTACTTTTTTTAAGGAATTTGCCATTTAGTGATTTCCATAATTTCAGATTTTTCATTTTATCTCTTTTAATGGACGACATGATCTGGTAGCGCCCAATGTAGAGCTAGATGAAAATTACCTGTTGAAATTTTTTAAAATATATTTACACTTAAGTATGAACCTGAGACTTTTTATGAAACATATTTGTTCATCTAAATCTATTGCTGGATATATATTTACTAATAAAAAGGATTATACTGTTTTATCAAAAGGCAACCGCTACTCACTGTTCCAAAGCCTTTTACTTTTACTTTCACTTTTTTTTGTTTATGGTATAATCACACACTGGCAGTACCTTATGTATCTTTACCTAATGTAGAATTATGAAGGGGAAAAAATGTATAATTGAAATTACCTTCACAGGATTTCTGCCCTTTTTACACTGTCTTTCACCAGATTTGGAGCAAACGAAGCAGTCGCTTGTGAGAGAGCAAGAGAGGGCTCTTCACTGGCAGAATCTCTATCTCTTGGAGAGACGGCAGAGAGAATGGGAACGAGACTATGAGTACTTGGAGGACAAGAGAGACAGAGCTCAGTGGGAGAAGGAGGATGAGGAAGAGGATAGGAGGGAAAGAGAGCAATGGGTAAAAAAAGATGAGGAAGAAGATCGAAGGGAAAGGGAGAGATGGCAAAGAGAAGATGAGGAAGAGGATAAGCGGGAGAGAGAGAGGTGGGAAAGAGAGGATGAGGAAGAGGACAGACAGGAGAGAGAGAGATGGGAGAGAGAAAATGATAGAAAAGATAGGATGCTCTGGGAGCAACAGGAGGCAGAGGAGGATCGACGTGACAGGGAGAGGTGGGAGAAAGAGAGGAAGGAGGTGGACAGCCTGGAGTGCTTGAAGAGGCTGATGAGTACCAATCTGACAGTCCTGAGACAGCACATCCTGCAATGGAACGCAACTGCCTTTGATGATTTCGTCAATATGTCATCGCTTATGGCAGGTATTGCAGAGTTGAAGCATTCGGTACTGGTCTCTGTTCAGCAAATCTGGGACGAGGCGGAACAAGCTCTCAACAAGATGGGAGAAGACGTGAAACAGGGCAGGAAGTCTTATCTGGATACCTCCATCATGGCAGACTATCTCCAACAAGCCTTGCTGATTCTCAAGTCTCAGTTCAATGATGTTGTGAACCTCAAGGATGATTTTTCATCTCAGAGTGGTAAACAAAACCAAAATGAGGCAAAACAAAGTCAAAAAGAAAAGTCTGAAATGAAAGATGAGAAGGATAAGAGTAGAAACAACTATGAAAGCAGCAAAAGTGACGGAAGCTTCAAAAAGGATCAAAGAGAAGGAAAACATATCTACATGTGGAACAAGATTGGCAAAATGTTTAAGAAAACCAGTAAATCTCTGAGGAAATTTGTACGCACTGTAACAACGTCGTGGACACATGTAAAGGACTTCTGGGAAAAGAAAGCTTTAAAGCCAGAGTCTTCACACGAATACCAGAAGGAGCAAAGAGACAATGCTGATCCTCTTCCTCCATGGCTGCCAGGGAAAGCCTGTGGCATCGTGCTGCAATACACGTCCTTGAATGATGAAGGCTCAATAGTAGAGATTGGCTCCCCCTGCATGTGGGATGTACGAGAGGGATGGGCGTCTCTCATGTTGAAGGAACCTTGCGTGTCCCAAAATCGCTACAGTCTTGGCTGCAATGTGGACGGTGATACAGTGTGGAGATTGAAACGGGATACCAAAAATATCCTTGAAGCTGATGAAACATGGCAGAATATATACATGAACAAGAAAGAAGGGAGGGAAGTCTTGAATTTGTTTGAACAGTTTTGGAAGAACTGGGGCAACAATGAGCTGCTGTTGAAATCAGATAATGAATGGGCATATTGTAAGTTAAGATATTGGTCAAGCTCTGTTGTTCCTAAGAATGATGAGAGCTCTTCAAGTTACCGCAGTGATAAATGTTCCAGGCTTGTCAACCTCAATGATATTTTACTAGAGATTGAGACAAGAATCGCCCAGTACAATGGAAAAAGTGAACAAAAGGAAGAAGACATCCAGCCTAATGTAAATGGTGACGAGACAGAAGTGAATGTAAATGACCAGGCTATGCATTCAGACAGTGACCAAGAGGAATTTGATGAAGGAACTGGTTATTATGAATATGATGATAACGACGATGATTTTGATCACCTAGACAATAATGATAATGATATGTATACAAATGTGTTGAAGGAGGACAAACTTGATGAGAAGTTTTTTCTCTCAGCTCCTAATGGAAACCCAGCTGGCTTTGACAAAAACAATAATTCTCATATTGGTGAAGAAATGTCGGAAGAAGAATACTTTGAACTCATGGCATGGTATCTCAAAAGGGCTCAACACAGGATTGAAATGAGACGGGCTCAAGAAAAAAATTTGTGGTTTTTTGACATGTCGCACCACAGAAAAGAAATGAGACAAGAGCACAATGCAGAGTCAGGACAATGGTTATTTGATCAAGCAAAGGACAGGGATCTCCAAAGGAAGAAATCTCAGGAGTCGGACTGGCTGTTTGAAAGGGCAAAACACCGCAGACAGGAATTTGCTAAAAAGTGGAAGCATAGACCCCATGAGTTTCAAAAGCATGACAATATTCATCAAGCTTCAGCTGAGAGTGAAAGACAGAAGAAAATGAAAGACTTGTCAGACTCTGATTGGCTATTACACAAAGAAGATCAAAGTCATAACAAAGCGAAAATCAAAGTTAAGAAATATGGCAAAGGCAAGAAGATTAACCCTGAAAGTGGTAGCCATGAACAGAAAAAGGATAAAAAAGGTTTTAAAAATAGTGACAAAAAAGGGAAGAGACACGCATTTGACAAAGACAAGAAAGGAGAGAAAAGAAATGCAGAGAATTACTTGAAACATGAGCAAACAAAGAAGCAGTTCAGACAGCGCTATGGAAAGAAAGCAACTAAAAATAAAAAGATGGCCTGAAAAAATGTCTACTTTGCACTTAAGCATATATATGTATGTTGTTTTTCACATGTTTTCGACCAGATATTTTAGAACTAGTGCCAGATTCTTTTTTTCTTTTTTTTTTGTCAATTATATGTTCATTTGCACTTAATGTTTTCACTCAAGAACCACTAGGTTATAGTATGTATTCTTGCCTCAAAGGTTAAAAGGCGTTTCAAACATCTGTCTGTGTGCAGTAGTTGTTGAGTAGTTTTGTTTGTTTGCTAGCATACTAAGCATTTAGCTGTAGAAGAAATGTTTGATTTATTTGATGATTACGTATGTAATAATGATATGATCCTCATTTTGTCCTATCAAAGCACTCTTCTTGGATTTGCAGCACTCATGTAGTGGTAGAGACAAGTGATTCATTATAATTAAGATATCTCAATCATACTTTTTGTCATCATGTGATCAAGGGTATGAATATCTCATCCTCCCTTTATATTCAAAATAATTTTTTCGTTATTCACATTGTTATTTTAGCTCAAGTGATTCCGTTGATATATTTAAGCAGGCTTAAATTTTTGTTGTGTTTTTTTTTCATTAATGTATTTGTACAGCTTTAATTGAGTCACTACTGTATAAGCTTGAGGAAATTGGGGCTGACGCTCACAGTCGGGGAAAGGGAATTTAGGACTGAGTAAAGTAGAGAGAGATTGTGCTGTCTCTATATGAAGGGTTGCCACTGAGTGAGTAGAGTGGGTACATGGTACATTTTAATTTTATTCTCCTTATACTAGAATAATAATCAGATTATTTGTATTCTGAGAAATTGGAAAGGCACTCCTTTGAATTTGATTCTGTAATTATAGATGTGGACAAATCTTCAATTTCTTTTTTCATCTGAGATTATGATGTAGCCAATGTCTAAAAATTAATTCAGTCAATGTGGAATAACAATAACAATGCACTTTTTTCACTTGAGATTATTCAACATACATGCATAATGAACACAATGTCACTTATTTACTAAAGGCTTGCTTGTTGAGAAAGTACTTTACTTTATGATGGTATCATGAAACTTGGGATACAATACTTTGTCCAAGAGAAATGATAAGAAAAAAGTGACTTGGACATAAAGTAAAAAAAAAGATTTTAAAAATCAAAGATGGCCATCATATTTTTGTCATGATACTGATATGATATAGTACTGTAATTGAATTGCTTCAAAATGTATGATCATTTATAAATGTACACACGAACAAGAGAAGATTTTAAGAACTTTTTTTACATTTCTTTGCCAAATTCTTTTTTTTTATTCATCAAAAAATAAAAGAGCTAAGACCCTGCAAAATGACTACAATTTTATATTTTGACATAACTGTGTTGACAAAATTGAAAAAAAATGGTGTCTATTAGAAAATGAATTCAATACCTTTTTAAAGAATGAAGGTTGATGCACATTTAACATTCAAAATATCTCTTTCACTTCCATGATATTTTAAGGATTTATATGACTTTTTGCATCGTAGACTTAGAGCTCATTGTACATATTATTTTTGGCCTTCCTCATTAATAACAAAATCTTGGGATTGATTCATTAATGAATGTGTTTAAAACAACTTCAGTCATAATGATTTATATCACTGTCCTCTGCGATTTTACAAAAAAATCATCCTTTTTTAACTTTTGACATACCTAAAGACAATTGGCATTTTGCAGACGTGTCTATAAATATAAAACACTTGATGCCAGTGACAGTTGATTGCACATGAGAAATTCCTCTATGATAATGAGCACCGTACCGTTTGGTACAGGAAGGGTCTGGTTCATCTCATTATGTTTCATACAGTACTTTTTCTTTATAACAAATAAATGTAGTAATGTGGCTACTTTTTTAAAGTCTATTTTCTAAGTGCACAGTGCACTTATTAGGGACAATATGGGGAATCAAGTATCATGCTTCTATCATCAAATGAAGCTAACACCATTTTTTGGCCAATAAGCAAGCCTCTTTAAACTCTTATTGTGACTGTGAGGATTGTTATTGTTGTTATTGCAAACAATAATAAATACATGTACAAACACAATCATGATTTAAAGATTCCCAAGGTGTGCATGTATTTCATCATATACATAATCTACTATTTTTTCTTTAACTAATGTGATTGTAAATTAGAAAGAAGCCAAATTTAAAACTTTGCATTATTTTTAGTCTGAAATAAAGCAAAAATGCAAGTTGATAATGATAATGTATTATTAATTTTTTCGTTTGTCAGTAACTTTAGAATTTTTTATAAAGAATCCTTTCTTTTAAAAAAAATTCTGTTCCATTTATATAGTTTCTTTTTTAAATTCTGATCTGCTTTTTGAAACTATAATCGCTTTTTGAGAAAGATTTATATTGATGATTTTCATTTCTTTTTAAAGTGGACTCTGGATAAGCTGATGTCCAGGAGACAAGCAAGAAAAATCAATATAATATGCAAAAATACACTTAACTGTATATAGTGGTAGGGAGCAAGAAAATAGATTGGTTAGGGCAAAACTCAGCAACATCGATGTATCCAGAATCCGGTACACATTTGGTTGTACGTAGATTTATCCGTAGTTAACAGAACACAGTTAACAATATTTTGGTCTATTGTCTTTCATTCTGGAGACATACAGTACAGTATTCTTCTTTTTCCATTCAGAAAAAAGTTATATGTTATACATTATTCATTATGCATTATCCAGGTGCAGTACATTATGGTGCACTTGTTGGGTCTCCTAGCACTAAGTATGTTTGCTGATTTGATTTGTGTGAGGGCCACACTTTCATTTTGTATTTTTAGTTGAGGTTTTGCTTCTTTTGAAAACATATTTTGTGCATTCCGCTTTCATTATTTGAATCCTGAAGTTTACTCCTTTTCGGTTTATTTGTTTAAAGATGTTTGTAAACATTCAAATGTTCCAAGGGTGGTTCTGTTTTTTTTCCAGGGGGAGGGCAGATACCAGATAAATTTTTGGGTTTTTTTATGGCTCCATGTTTCCAACTTTGGAAAATGTATCTTGGTGTAGTTTTAATCTGTGATGGTATTTTATCTTACGGTATTCTCATGTCTAAAAAAAATCACAATTGATCAGTGATGTGGATTATTTTGTCTCTCATAAATGTGCAGTTTTACTTGTGATTACTATCACTATCATTAACTTTAACAATTAACTTACACTACACAGGATGTTTTATGGGTTTTTGGGGGCTTAAAACAATAAGTTGAAGTCCTTTGTTTGCTAAAATCTCACTTTTAAGTTCATAGATGTTTTGGTTGACTTTGTTTGTTTGTTTGTTGTTGTTTTTGGTTTTTTTAAATTTTTTTTAATGTGAAATTTCATCTTCAATTTACATTGTTGGCATTGTTTGGGCTGGAATGTTTTAACCCAACAAACTCCCTACACTTGATTTATTGAGATAGTATAAGTATAAGTAGTGTAAAATTTACAAATAAAATGAAAGGGCTTTAAATTTAAAAGAACATCATGCTACTCTATTCATACAACTTTACCAGTTGACCCAAACCTACCTACTGAAATGCTTTTATACATGTACCTTTTTTTATATTTTGTCTAAATTTAAATGATCATTAAAATTCAGCTGGGGTTATGTCAAATACAAACCGCATTTAAGAATCAATAAACTTGTACCAGATCTAATGATTCTGTTGTAGTTGTACTTGTACCCTACAAGGTCAAATCCATAGTCCACGACCATCAACCTTTTTTCTTCAGTACCCAACACAAAGGTTTTTATAAAAATGATCTCCATTGTAAAAGAAACATGACATTTATTTCCAAGAAGGCAGTTTGGAATTGATAACAACGGTCAAAAAGACGCTGCGTATAACTCGAAGGCTGACTTTGTTATTATAATTATAAGTGTACAGTTGTAATTTAAGTTTGGGGAAGTATGGGTCTTTGTAAAGCAGTAATCCCTGAAAATACAAAGAAGAACAATTCAGGTGAATATGAATATCAGTAGAGAGTCCACCTACCAAAGTGCAGTGAAGAATTATCATAGCTTTTATTATAAAAATAATGAATATATGTTCCTAAGCTTCTACTTCAGTTATTATCTTTGCATGCTGTGCAGAATATAAAATATTTAGTAAGTCGTATAATAATACACAGTAAACTTTAGCCAATTTTGTAATGCCCTACCTTATGATTATGATTTGACAGAGGCTTTTTTCACTCTATGTTTTAGAATTTGTTTTGTAGTTTTGTGATCATATGTTTTTTATTTCTCTTTCCACTTCCACCAAAAACAAACAGTCATTGCTCTTGTGATTTTCTTTATACTATATATACATATGATATTTGTTTGTTTGTTTATTTTTTTTCTACTACCTACACTCTGAAATTGTTATTAACATTAACACTACTAACACAACAGATGCCTGATTTTATCTCATTAAACTTTTGTTAATTGTTATTTCTATCATGAATATGATTGTTGTTGACTAAGTACTTTTGTACACAAAGAGCGGTAGAAAACGGTGGGTCTCCCTGGCCCATAGTCATAGTACATCAATGTGAGAGGTAGCCAACATCTGCTTGTGTGTCCTGCTTTGTGATTGTGAGAGTGAGAGTGGCTTTCTATCACTACCCTATCATCATCTTAATCATACTTTTTCCTGCACTCTCTCCAGTGCTCCCTTAACAAAATATGGTACATACACACAGCTGTTTTGTATCTGTTGTTTGTTAGTGTTCGCTCAGTCTTGGTCCTGCTTGTCGTCCCAACAGACTTGACTTTATAAATTTATAGTCTTAACCCCATGTTTTGCACAAGGGTACCTAATAATAATAATAATAATTACAGGGTCACTTGCTATCTAGAAGGACTGAGTACTTTTGTATACAAAGGGCGATAGAATATCCTGTGTCTCCCTGGACCATAATAGAGTAGTGCCTGATGTGGGTGGTGGTAGCCATCATCTGTTTGTGTGTCCTGCTTTGTGATTGTTAGTGTTAGAGTTAGAGGTGATATTTTTTTCATTGTAAATCATCTCTCTGTGAATTGTCCCTGGCAGTGTCAAAAGTCTGGCTATTCTTTTTTTTAACTAGCCTATCATTAGTATCATCTTATTCTTACCTTACCTTTGGGCGCTTACTTATACTTATATATGACCATCATAGCAGTTAGATGCAAACGCCCTAAAACTGAAACAAACATACAAACAAAAGCGCTCACTGAGAAAACGCAAAAACAAGTGTGGCTCCTTCATTTTCAATGGCAAGGCCAAAAAATTAAAAAAATGTCTTGTTCTTCAAATTCAAAGCCATCAACGACTCAGCACAGTATCCATAGACATTTAGCTTAGACTTCTTGATCCAAAGTTGTTCTTCTGGTTCTGTGACTGCGATTGTGATTGGTTGTGTTTGGCTGCGGGTAGTAGCAGCAGTGCAGTAGTACAAAGTGGTAAGTGTAAAAATAAAAAGGAGGTTTATCGTCTAGCGCTGATGATATCCTCCTATCCTAACACTTTTTACTTCCTCCCCTGCCAACAGCGAATATGGACATTGAAACAAGAAGACAAGGCAAGCGCCTGTTAATAATACACTGTTACTGTTATTTGTTATGTTTGTTATCATTTTTGTTTATATTTATAGGACACGCACACCACTGTATGGAGGGCCAGGTACCCATTTTGCTGTTAGTGTTAGTGTCAATTTATCTGTAGTTTTTGGGGTTTTTTCAGTCCCGGAAAAAAATCCGGCCATTTGAGGGTGTAAGTGTTGTAATTGTAATACTAAGAGCTGAGAATCTGAGAAGAGTGCTGTAGGAAGAAAGATGATGATGATGATAGTGATAGTGATCTTACCAAAGACCGAGAGAAGAAACTTTGTTTTGTTTGTTTATTGCGGGTTTTAGGGCGATTGCAACTGCTACTGCTACGGTCATACAAGCGCCCAGGGGTAAGTAAATTGATAGACTAGATAAAAGACTTTGACCCTGCCAGGGACACTTCACAGAAAAAAATTATGTATCATCTCTCAAAAAGGTGACAAAGAGAGTTACAGAGGGGAAAAAACATCATCTCCCACAATCACAAAGCAGGACACAAACATGATGTGACTTTTACCACCCACATCATGTACTTTTGCGGTCCGGGGAGACCCAGTATCTTCTTCTACCGGCCTTGTGTACAAAAGCACTCGTTTATTGGGAGGAGAGTGAGAGTTTTAGGGCACTTGCAACATGGGGGATTACCATAAGTCTGTTAGGAAGGAAGGCAGGAACAAGACCGAGCTAACAGATACTAGCACTAGACAGCTGTGTATGTTTGCTTACTAGTAGCTAGAGATTGCTGGAAAAAGTAAGATGATAGGTAAAGACAAAAGAGGAGAAACATGACATAATTATACAAATATAATACATGATTTACACGGAAAGAGAGTATAGTATAGATGATTTACTAGGAAAAAATCCCCTTTCACAATCACAAAGCAGGACTGCAAACGGCCCTGTGTGGAGGGGCGTCTGTCACAGTGACAGTGGTCAGAATACTCCCACCGTGTCATCCAACTCCAACGTCTCGTAAAAGTAAAAGGAGAGAAATGGATGGGGCGGGGTAAGCGGTAGCAGCCAACCACTTACCCCAGTGACCCCGGTGCCCAGGCGCCGACGCGAACCGGACGACGATGTCCATTAGCCCCCGGGATTCCGTGGAGGGAAGGTGA
>JAUEKZ010253263.1:0-23287 GCA_031471865.1 Melibe leonina
TTCTCCATTTTTCTGCTTTCCTTGGCTTTGTCTCGTTTCTGCACTGCATATTCTCTCAAGTTTATCTCATCTCCTACTGCTACACTGTATGCCTTATGACGTATTTGTCATGGTGAACAATATCTTCATATTATTTTTTCCGTATGATATAATTTACAGACTCAAAATTATAAATCAGCAACTGAAGTAGTTTGGTGTTGGCAAGATTGGAACAGAGATGTGAAATGCTCTGCCTTTCTCCCTGAGACTTAAATGCAGTCTAACAACCTTTATAGAGACTCTATTAATCATTGTATAATATACAGTATATATATCATCAATTTAAATTAGTTTGCCTATATGTCAGTAAGCCTGACCATATGATATATTTAAATTTAATAATTTCATGTCAGTATGTCTGAATGTGTGATGTACCTATCTGAACATGTTTTGAGCTTAATGCATAATAGAAATGTAATTATTATTATTAGAGAAAGACACAGAGAGAGAGAGAGAGAGAAAGATAGAGAGAGAAAGATAGAGAGATAAATAGAGTGAGAGAGAGAGGAAGAGAGAGAAGAAATTGAAATTATAGTCTAAAAAAAAAAATTTACCCATGAAGGAAAATAAAGCCTGGGGTTGAAATAGCCAGCTTCATGTTTATCCGTTATGTAATTCCCACAGTCTGCTTGCAAAGCATAAGCTGCCAGTGCAAAACACTTTTCCTCATTGTAGAGTAGGTTGTATTGCAAAACATTATCTTTCAACTGAAGGTAATACTGATGACGAGTGACTTTCTCTCTAGAGAAAAAAGGAAAATGTACAAATATAGTTAATATGATTATCATTAAAAATGATGTAAATAATTAAGACCTATAATAGCAGCACTCATAACTGAGACTCTTTATTAAAAAAAACTATGTCCATTCATCTCTATGAAATCAATGATGAAAGCAGTTTATTTTTTAGTTTTCCAACATCAATTTTATTTATCATATCAATTCCCTATAAACAATTAAGGTATGAAAGACAAAATTGATCTTCAGTTTAAAGGGGTCTGTAACTGTCTATGGTGAAATACACACTGATAATTATACTTGGTCCAGCCAAGTCAGTCATTTAATTGAAAGAAGAAGAAGAAAAAAAGTTTTTAAAAGTAAATTTTCAAAGAAGACAGGGGACAAAACAAAAGGGGATGTTTCAAGCAAAGGACCCTTCCTAAACATGACAGAACATGAACATACTCACCACTAACCCCTAAAATATTCAGTTAGGAGTGTTGAGTGGTCATAGTTGTGAAAAGTTTTTACATTTACTGCTTTTATAGTCGAAATAATTCAAACAGAATAGTTTGTAATTGTATCAAATATCCAAATCATCAGACAATGTTTTGAACCTCTTGTGCTTGGTCCATGAGGAAAAGTGCAATTCGAGAAAAATATATATGGTTGAAGAACAAAAAAATATAGAACACAAGATTGCACTGCTCTGGTCATAGGGATACAACCATGAGTGGTATTAAAATGATAAAGAGGATGACCTGCATAAGTATAATGAGCACTGGCATTGGTAGCGCTGCATATACTTCCCTTCTCTTGACACAGCAGGGATTCGAACCACTATTTCAAAAGCACACGCTCTATCCAACCGAGCCAACGGTGCCAGCCAGTGGGGTTGATCTTAATAATGAACACCATCATACACGCAGACAAATAAACACATGCCCTATCTACCTTTACTGCACTCCACTCATCTCTGTCAACAAGACATGTCAAAAAGTCCTTTGAGCTACGCCAGGAAACGTCACAATTAAACACTCACTTACACACACGACACTCTCTCTCCTTCAACAATGCATGACAGTACACTTAATGAAAGAGGAAGAAAGGGATACAGACCCACCTGATCCGTTTTCATAGGTAACCACTGGGGCTGGGTGTACAAGGGTCACACTATCAAGTGGTTTCAAGTGTTCTTAATAGTGTTAGACGTGTTGTGTGTGATGAACTTTTGAGGCCAGTGACTGCTGGTCCAAGTCGGGTTAATGAAGAGAAAAAAAATCCGGCCAGGGATTTAAAATTCTTTCGGATTAAGGGTTGTATTTTGATTAAACCATAGTGAAATTTCGGATTAAACCCTATATGTTTTAGATAATAAATTTAAAAAAATAAAACCATTTTGGATTAACGTAAGTTTCTGATTATTCGCTGTGACTGTCTATTTTTGGTTAACTTTTATCTCTAACCAAAATTATGCTGTGGATAAGCTTTTTGTGTCAAACAAAAGAGTTTTTTTAATTTTCAATATTAGCCGATTGGAGATTTTCATCCAGTTTGTTTTCAAATACTAGTTTTATCTCTTTCGTTTTTCAGGCTAGTGAATTCAGTTGTCTGTTTGAGGGTTCGTTTGTGTTTTCTGTGTAATGTTTTTATTTCAGCTATAAGCAATCTGTGGTCTGTATTTATATTTGTACTGGAATATATTCTTGCGCCTTTTAGATACTTTTTGTGGCGTTCATAGATAATGAATCAATTTGGTAGTAAATTTTAACATTTTTTCTTCCTTCCTAATGTTTCCTTCCCATGTTAAGTGTTTTGATAGGTGTTTGAAAGCAGAGTTGGTTACGAATAGCTTGTTTTCAATGGAGAAATCTATAAACCATTTTTTATCCTTTTGCCTTTAGAGTAGTTTCCCAAGCGTTCTTTATAGTTGGGTCTTCTTTTCTATTTTTTATTGATATCACCAGCAATTATTATGTTCTGTTTTTGTATTCTTAGCAGAGTATTTCTAGTTCATTGTACATTTTTTCTTTCAGCAGAGTCAATTGTTGTTCTAATTGAGGTTGGTAGATGTGTACTGATGATAATGGTTGATTTTTTGTTGTCAAATGTTTGTAAGTCATTGACATATCAGTATGTTTCTATTGACTGTGTCCATGTTGTCAACAAGTGCCAAATAATGAAGTTGGAGGGCAGTGAGTCTATTGATGCTTGTTCAAACATTGAGTAGGGAATTGGACTGAAGAGGTGCAACACAAAAGACACTGGTGCTGCAGATAGGAATGACATTTTTCTTTGAGACAGCAGCATACCATGAAAACAATAATTACCTCAATAAAACAACTTGATCAACATAGAACTGCACCCTGAACCATACATTAATGATGGGCTTGCTCTGGCTGTCTAAACCCTGCAAAAATCAGACGTTTAAACTTTAAAACACATGCAGAATTAATTTGAGAGGTCACAATCTATTATGAAGCGTATTCATTATCAAAAAAGGTGCTCAAACTTTTACAGTACAGTAGCAACTTTCTTGTGAACAAAAAAAACATCACTGAAATCTGATTTTTTTTGTTTAAGAACACGCAAGTCTTGAAGATTATGGTATAGTAAGCATTGAAAGGGCCAAGATGGAAAAATAAAATGAATCATATAATGTTGTAAATAAAAAATAAATACATGGGAAAAGCGCGATATGTTTCACCCACTCACTCATGCACAAGGCTAGTCATCGTGTTATCACACTCACTCACCCACCTTCGCTCTCTATTCCTAACTGTTTCACTCTTATTCTAACACAAGTATCTTTTAAAACCAATCACGATATGTGTTTAAGAATAGCGGAAATTTTAAAAGTTTAAACAAACAGTTCCAAATAAACTTGATGGCAAAATTTCACATCATAACATACTTCACCCGATCCTGATTTCCATTGCTTTGGTGAAAGTTTGTGAATTTTCTCATCAAGAACAATAAAATGATATTCATTATCTGGAAGGAAAAAGAAATAGAAATACATCAAGCATGCACTTGTTGTCCCAATGTTTTAGTCAATTAAGTTGTTTCAATCTGTGGAAAGACTGATTTTTGCAGTAATTAGAAAAGCAATTTCAACATGCTAACTTGAAATCCCATGGTAAAAGATGAGGAAACATTCCTTTTTTAATATTGTTTACATTTTAGTTGTCATGGTAATGGCGGCCATCTTAGTTGGTGTGTTTTGACATTTTGTATAATAGTGTGGGGAGCGATTTGTAAACAAGAAGACAAAAATAAAATAAGTGTTACAATTAGGAAAGCAGCTAGATTACATACATATCCCATGGAGGTTTTCATCTTATTTAAAATCTCCTATAACACTCATATCATGGTCTAATTATTAAATCTTTATCAGAAATTTTTAGATACCATATTGTTAATACAACTCTGAGTATTAATCAGTCAATTTCTACAGAATATATTCTTAAATGTTCTATATGATATTCTACTACTACTTGTCTATACTATTATTATATTATATAATTGTTGTTATACTTTTTTTTTTAATTTGCACTATTTCTCAATTCTATAATCGCAGCTTTTAATTACTGAAGGACATTTATTTCTTTTTTGACACAAAGATACACCCTACTTTATAGCTGACAACAAATTTAACATTTCATGTAAAGTAAAAAAGATGCTTTTTTTAATGTCCTTGAAACTGCGCTTAAGGGGTTCTAGCGGTGGAACTACTGAGTTTTAGAAAAATTACAACATAAGAAATTTCAAGATGTTTATTTGAAAGGCCATAATGAATAATGGGGAAAAAAACCTTTTAAACAATTGTTTGCATTTTGGTTGTCATGGTAACGGCGGCCATCTTGGATTTTTTGTCACAGATTAGCCCAATTTTTCAGTTATAAAATCTCAGCTATTTATCACTTTATTACATTTCTTTCTTTTGTGATACAAAGATACACCCTTCCTACATGTAGCTGACAACTTAAATTCAACATTTCATATAAAATAAAAAATATATGATTTTTTAAAAGAAATGTCCAAGAAATTGTGCTAAAATTACGTTATGTTTTTATTAAAACCAAGAAATTTATCAAAAACTAAAAGATATAAAGCAAATCGAATTTGTCAGCTATTTACAACAACCTTTCAACTAACTCTGTGCAAAAAATGAATTCTGTGGCTGTCTTAATAGCTGAGATTTTAGAACTGAAAAATTGTCAAATGGGGAAAATTTACTTTTTGAGAAATCTGCATGTAAAGTTATCTGCCAAATTTCTGTACCTTTACTGAGAAAAACGTGGATTACTCATTTATTTTTAGCATTAGAACACTAATGAAACCCAAATTAGAAAATGGAGATCTTGCCGGTTAGAATGATACACAACAAGGCTACAATTTCCTGAATGAATGATGCCAATGCCAGGGTCTAAACCTTGATAAGTACTTAAGTACTTATTTGCCAACTTTTATTGAGGAGTGGGGGTACGAAATTGAAGTTTTTTCATATTTATGGTTATAATCATATGTAAACACCATCAGAAACATAAACTGGAATAGTGTATCTATATTGTAAGCCAGGTTTCCAAAAATGGTAATTTTTATTTAAAAATCACCAAGATCTCACCACTAGAACCCCTTAAGTGCTTTGTTTGTTTTGGGGTTTTTTCATAAAAAGAAATTTATTAAAGGCCGGCCTTATTTCCCCGAAGGATCAGGAAAATAATTTGAGAACATATTTTCCTGAAGGGTTGGGAAAATATTTTGAGAACTTACTTATTTTCCCGAAGGATTGGGAAAATAATTTGAGCACTTATTCCAACTTATTTTCCCGAAGGCTCTTTCTCTCTAAATTGATTGGTCAGCATACACAATGACACTGTGCCTGTGCTGATTGCTCACGAGTGACTATGTTTGTGGGTAGACGTGTGTGGTCGTTTGTCAATTATTTGTGATGTATGTACTCTGTTAGGCGCGATGCAATGATCGTGCAACGTGTTGTGTAAGGGTAAGGTATGTGGGGCCTTGTGGTAGCATAGGAGCATGTTGAGCCTGTGGGACATTGTTGAGCATGGGTGCCAGTAGTCAGCCTATACCATTCAAGTATACCTGGTAAAAGCTTGCCAATCAGGAAATTTTCACTTTTTTTCCTATTTTAAAATGTGACATGAAAGAATAGTGTAAAACTGATGGCCAATGTATGCACTGCATTTTGAAAATGTGGGGTGCAATTTGTGCGCTTTCGCTTTCAAAACCGGGAAATCATGTGACCCTTCGGGCAAAAAAGCACTGCATTTATGAAAACTGAAAAATCTAAGACAAATCTAATTTTTCAGCTTATTACAAACACATTTCAATTTCAACAACATCCTCTCTGCAATAGAAAAACAAAACAAACTATGACTATCTTAATAGCTGAGATCTCAGAACTGAAAATTGACAAGAGTGGAAAATGCAACTTTTGGGAAATATGCATTTAAAGTTTTAATTACGCATTCCTAAATAAAACTTTGACAGAGAAAAAGAAAAACCCTGATTGGTCATTTATTTTTAGCCTTATGACTTTGAGAAAACCCAAACTAGAAAATTAAGATGTTGCCAGTTAAAACTATATGCTGCAAGGCTACACTTTCTTGAATGAATAATGCCATTGCTTGGGTCTAAACATTGAAAAGTATCAATGATTGCCCAACTTTTTCATGTCTGTGGGCAAGTCTATGATTATATGTTGTGACCACCAGAAACATAAACTGAAATAGTATGCTTTAAGCCACATTTTCAAATAGGTAATTTTGTCCAAAAATCAGCAAAATCGCAATGATAATATTGATAGAACTCATATGTGTAACAACTACTACAGACTCATGCCTGGTTGTGTTTGTTTGTGGGTGAGTGCTTGTGTGCATTCAAGTGTGTGTGTGTGTGCGTTTATTACAATTTCCAGGCTAAATATGCATAAATGACAAAATCTTCCATCATTTCTTCAAATTTTATCAAAGCTTAATTCTTTTTGACTGCATAGTGTATTCAACGACTGGAGATTTTACAACCCAAAAAAGAAAAAAAAACCACAAAAACTAACCCCCCAAAGCTCACATCCACACACACACAAACACACATACATACACACCCACACATACATGACATACCTTTCTTAAAAGCAAGACCAAAGTATTCTGTTTCTCGCAGGCTGAGGTGACCTGCTACTTGGTGAAATACTTCTTGAAACTTAGATTTAACCTTAAAGAATAAAGAAGACAGGCAGATTTAAATTGTTATGAGTGGAAAGCCATGTGACCAGTCTACAACAATAATGTAAAATCCTTGTTAGTTTATTGTGGACTCACCACACTAAAATACAAATAGTTGCAAAGATAAAAGGAGGGGTTAGTTGTGAAGAAAAAAAGGGGGTTAAATTTTATAAATTTTTGAACTTGATTGTAGTCCAAGTTGATTCCTACTTTATAGTCCATGTCTTTTCTAGTATGCACAGCAGAGATTGTTACTAAGATATTAATTTTTAATCAAAGTTTCTACATCATCACAAAAAAAACAATTAGGGAAAAAAATAATGATTACAACACTGACAATTTCATGATCAGTAATTATAGTAAAAGTAAATGATTCCTCTTACACACTCAAAACTGAGCGTCAGGGATCAGGAGTACAGTACTAACTTAAGGGGGGCCAGAAGTGACCCCCCCCCCCTCCCCCCCACCCTGGGGAACTTTTGAGACATTTTTTTGGTTAGTTGAATGCCTGAAGCATACAATTTCACTTGTCTGCCAAAAAATAAGTGTCGCCATCACAGAGTTATTTTGCCCTTCAAAGTTCATTAAGTGCGACATTAGTAATAGGTGACTAGACTTCTTTGCAAATTCATATAAAAATAAATACTATAGATAGATAACCGCTTGTAATTTTGCAGTTATCAGGGCTCTTAACAGACTAAAGTTAAGAAGTCTGAAGTTTTTTTGTACCCTCGAGGACACTCAAGTTTGATTTAAAAAGTATATATATACAATGCATTTAAAATGATTCATGATCTTTGGAAACAGCTAGATCAACTTCAACCAATGGAGTGAAACTTTTCACCGAATTTCACCTTTAAGGATACACATGTTTACAATTCCATGGTTGATGGCAGTAAAAGACAAGCATTTACCCACAGGACAACTGCTTAAAAACCCCTTGAGCAAGATATGTATCATTTTTTCATAACAGAAAAATTGTTTCCCAAAACTGAAGAATTGGCAAGACACAGTGACATACTATCCTATGGAGACAACCACTTCCTTCTCAAAAACAGAGCCAATGTAATAAAACTTGATTAGATACTTCATTTCATAGATCACATCAGATCACCCAATCAGGAATTATCTGAAACATATAATCAAATGAATTATTCCACTTTCAACCCTTCCCCACCTTTGCTATACACACAACTCACAGATTCACTGTCAGAATTTGTTATTGTTTCAATTCGTCCACTTTCTTTTGTGAGAGAGAGAGAGATAGAGAGAGAGAGCGAGAGATAGATAGATAGATAGAGAGAGAGAGAGAGAGAGAGAGAGCTCTATTTCATTATATTAAGCTGTCTGTCTAAGATGTGCGTGTGTACGTGTGTGTGTGCTCGGGCGCGCATGCATTTTTGTGTGCAAGTTGTAAGCACTTGTGAGTGCTTGCCACTTTTTCTTTGTATTTGCTCAACATCTCTCCATAGTTAAAATAGTAGAAACAGGGTTCATGTAGCTTTCCTCTCCTCAAATTCAACGTGTTTGTTCTGCGAGAATGCACGAGAGGTGATCTGCAGACAAAATAGAAGAAAAAGCCATCCCACTCTTAATCTTAAGGTACCTAGTCGTCAAGCTGTATTCCTCTACTTTAACAGCATAATTATTAATCAGCCCAAAGAAACAAAATGTGAGAATGCAATCTCGATGAATAACAACTTGTTTGCTATAATGTAAATAGTTG
This sequence comes from Melibe leonina, assembly GCA_031471865.1. Taxonomy (NCBI): domain Eukaryota; kingdom Metazoa; phylum Mollusca; class Gastropoda; order Nudibranchia; family Dendronotidae; genus Melibe; species Melibe leonina. The sequence goes on from JAUEKZ010253263.1 coordinate 8,736, forward strand.
AAAACAGCGCATCTTATGCAGACGTCCGTGCAACGACGAAGTATTTGATAGCAATCTGGGCATAATGCCAGATAAATTGTCATCTACAACTTATTACAAGAAATAACAAGGAATAAGGGCTGGATTTCATTGTCAACAGTTTATTGATGACTCGAATTATCTTACCGCAGTAAAATCTAAACACGCACTGTACCCTAAGTTTGAGTTCCGTTTGCCCGTAAATTTGATTCATCTAGATCAAGAGCTCACTTTGTAAAGAACGCATGGAATTGAGGATACTATTCTTTAATTTCATCTGGATACTCTTAAATCACTCGCATTAACATATTCTAATGCTTAAAAGTGTGAAAAAGTCGATGTTTTGAAGTAAAAAAAGCTATCCGTACACAAGAGAGTGTAGTGTCTCCCTCATGAATATTAATATCAAGCATACTTGACCTTGGGACTTACATTAATAAGAATCGAATTCCTTGTAAATACTTGAGTCAACGAATCCTATGCAATTATCATTAAAATAGTTTCCAATACTATCTTGAGTACTCAGGTCTCAGATCTCAGGTGAAATAAAAAAGATGAATCACAGTACAGGCACATTCCATGAAATAAAATATTTTTCCCGTTATCTATAACTTTTTCCTCTTAATTTTTCTTTCTTTTCAATGAAAGATAAATAATTGAAAATGAGTTTTCATGGATTTTTTTCGAAATTCAATGTGTTTTCAAGGTGATTAAAAATTCAAGGAGTTTTTACCTGGTAACTCACATTTAAGGAAATTTCAAAGAGTCCTTGAATTTATGGGGGCTAAGGGAACCATAAGAAACATCAAACACATATGCAACTACGATACCTCACACTCACAACGAGTATAAGCACCGACTCTTCACTGATCGTTGAATTGAAAAGTGAATGAAAATTTGGAAAAACTTAGGGAATAGCGGGAGGTCGCAGAAATCGTGGAAGAGGCGGAAAAGGAGGAAATTTCTCCTCTGACTCCAAAATCGAGGATTTCCGCGGATCCGCGGACGACCATCAGCACTGATACTGATATATACTACACTTACATCTCGTTATATCGACAGGTATAACGAGAAGTATATGTAATGCAAGTCATAAAGGTTTTCGAATAGATGTTGAGGTAGGCGAAAATGGTTGTATAACGAGTGGCGGTATAACGAGGTTTAAGTGTAGTAGTAGTATGTAACTATATGAGATCCTACTATTTTTCTTCAATCGAAGACGGGTGTTTAATTCAAATGCCTCTTTTGGCCTGGTCGCGTTGTCCGTTTTAAAAGAATTGAAAGCGCCCGACATACTGATTCAGGCGCCCTCTCCCCATCCCTTCTCTCTCTCTCCATGTCCAGCTCTCCTTTTCCCCCGCTTTTTTTCTAGCTCTCTCAGTCAGCAAAATAAATAAATAAAAAAAAATACAAGGTAATTGTGGGTGTTCTTGTTAAGTAAAGATAATATAGATAATTCCTTAGGATATCCAGTGCTCCTCCCTTTGTTGTAAATTTTAGTAATGGTTCAATACAAAACAGAAAAGAAAGTACTCATGACGTATTCAATAAACTCTCAGCGCGCAATTAATTTACTATGTACTGCCTCGTCCCTTCAAAAAACAAATAAACATCGAATGGTGGCAAAAATTGAAAGGCTTTAGGTGTTAAAATCTACTACTACTTGTTTTCTTGAATATAATCTCCTCTCGAAGACCAAAAATCCGATAAATTCCATCTTCTTGCAATGTGACCGAATATTAGAATTATTTACATATATATAAATTTCAGTTTCTTAACCTAATCCGATCGGGAGCGACCAGGGGGCGTCGCAGTTACTCACACACTCACAGAGAGAGAGAGAGAGAGAGAGAGAGAGAGAGAGAGAGAGAGAGTTTCTTTTACGGATGTTTAAGAAGCAATATTCTGGGCGTTTTTCGGATATTTCAAAGGCATAAAATGAAATCATTCTTTTTTTTTCTCTTCTACATTCTGTCAAATTACATGATGTTATCTCTGACACACTAATTGCTATATCCAAAAAAAACCCAAAAAAAAACAGCATAGACTTCTATCTCTGATTTCGCTCTTGGTGCCTTTACAAGGGCAATAACTCGATGGTGACACTCATTTTGTATTTACAAACAATCAATTGCATATTTATGTACTCTTCAGGTAAACATGTCTTCTAAAATCCATCGGAAGATTGTGGTGGGAAGAAATAGAAATTTGAGATATGTTGATCCAGGATCTGTCCACTTATTAAGGTTATTATCGTCAACTTATCTTTGAAAACCCCATTTTTTCGGTTACTTTAAAAGCATAAAATGAAATAATATTTATATCTTTTTTCCACATTCTGTGAAATTTCATGATGTTATCTCGAAGACTTCATTTGCTTAACATTTATTATTAAAGCATATTCCCATGTTCGCATTTAAAAATCTGTCAAGAGCAATAATTCTGTGATGGCGACACTTGTTTTTTTTGGCAAATAAGTGGTGTTGTACTCTAAAGTCATCCTAAAAACCGAAAGCAACATAGCTTCTAAAATCCCACAATAGGGGGTGGATAGTTATTGAGGTGAAAAGGACAGGGGAGAGTTGTTGACCGTCAATATAATAATGACCAGTGTTTTGGTTTATAAGATAAGATGACTTTATTGATCCCTCAACGGAGAATTTATTTTACAATGTTACATATATACAGACATAGGGACGCGCCATGAGACAGGAAACAATGAAATAAAGAGGCAAAAATAAATAATAAACATAAATAATTAGATAAAAAAGATAACAATGAATAATAGATAGCTTGGGTGTAAGTGTATAGTTTTCAAGATCGAAATGGACCTTGGCAAGAAGGAATTGCCATAACGATTAGTCCTGACCCATGACATCCTATATCTACCGCTACGCTGTCACATTCGTCATGAAGGGGATGTGTCTCGTCATTAAGAATACCCTTGGCCTTTTCCGTCGTTCTTGGTTCCAGCCTGTCAATGTTGACTAGTCGTCTACCTATCACGTCACTAGCTTTCTTATAACTTTGTGGAGTTCATTATTATCACTAACTTTAACGTAACCACCCCCGCATGGGATACCAAGGCCAGAACACTTTTCAAAATTGAAGTAAGGATATTTGCATGAGCTTATTATCAATATTCGATTATTTTAATTTTCGTTCAATATTCGATTATTTTAATTTTCGTAAGCAATACATACGCGGTTTAAGTTTTTGAATCATGCTTTCAGTGTTGTGGCTCCAATCTAATTTATCGTTAATGACTACACCGTACCAAGATATTTAAAAGAATCAAGCCGCTCTACAATTGTATTATCTATAAGAACGTCGTCATGTTTGTTAAATGATTTTCTTAAGTCTATTGCTATTTCTTTGGTCTTATATGTGTTGAGCTCAAGGTACTTATGTTTGCACCAATATACAAAAGTGTCGATCTGTTTAATTTAAGGCAGTGACTGTCTTCGTCGTCGGAAATAAGTCCTGTCATTACTGTGTCATCAGCGTTACTATAATTTGTTAATGATGCAGCCGCCATATTGTGGTCTACAGTCCGAGGAACATTCTCATAAAAAAGTATGACCGAACCTACCTTAATATTTTTTCTGCTTATCTATTTGTATTCTAGAGTAGATTGTCTTTTTCTTGAAAGTTATGAGAAATGATAATGATGTCTCATATTTTTCTTCTTTAAACTTATTTTTAACTATAAAAAAGCCCACTTCTTGATTTGAAATCATGTGTCATTTAAAGGACAATAACTAAATAAATAATATTTTCAATCCCTTTTCGGTTCCCATATTGTATAAAAGGAAAGATTTTATTTTTCTCTCGCACTCTTTGAAATTATTTAATGTTATCTCTGATAATTTTTTTTTTTTTAATTTTTTAAGCACATTCCTAAATTCGCTTTAAATGACATTTCAAGGGCAATAACTATGTGATGGTGACACTCAATTTTCGACAAACAAATTGAGTCGTACTATCAAGACATCAACAACAACAAAAACCCCAGAAAAACACGACTGACAGGAGTCCCCAGAGAGGGGAGGTTGGGGTTGGGGAAGGAAATGGAGAGGGGAGACTTGTTGGCCCACATTATGCTGGTAGCCTTCCAAGAGAAAATGGTAGATAATCTTGCAGAGAAGAAGAATTCACCACATAATACTATATCTTAATGATTATGGTACTTATATAGATTATTGCATTATGGCATTATGAACATGTTTTGAGTATGATGGTTAAGTTTGGGGTCTTTCCAACCCTTTTCTCCCTTTTTTCGCAATATGCTTAGTCCATTTATTTGGGTCAATCTAATTTTAATGTATCATCGGTTATAATATATGCACAATATGAAAGAATGATTTTTTCTCCCAAATTCTGTTAAATCATCTCTGAAACTTTATTTAAAAACAAAAAAAATTCAAGAAGCCTGTATAAATGTGTACTCTCAGGGGCAATAATTCTGTGATGGCGATGCGAAAGTTATTTTTTGCCAAACAAGTGGAATCGTACTCTCAAGGCACCAACTAACCAAAGTTTTAAAAAAAAACATGTCTCAAAAGTTCCCTGAGGCAGTTGGCCCGCGGTATAATAAAAATGGACCACGAAGTTAGGTCATGAGAAATAAGATGAGTGGTTTCCAGGCTAGTAGACAAGGACTGTAACGATAAAGTCAACGTTTCGGGCAGGAGGCCTTCTTCGGGACAAAAGACAAACCCGTATGTAGCCTCCTTTAACCATAGATACTCTGTCTCTTCTTCCTTTCCCGCATCCAACAAATCTACTGAAAATGTTCTTGTTTTATACAGGTTTGTCTTTTGTCCTGAAAAAGGCAAGTAGTTCGAAACGATGACTTCATCATTAATGTCCATTGAACTTTCCTGCAAACCACTGATCGTATTTCTCAGCCTAGGCATACAGCATAGCGGTGTAGTTTGCCTTTACTTTCCCCAGGTCTCGAGAGACCTAGCTCCCCATATTGTGCTCGGTGGACAGGAAGGTCCTGAAAAAAATTCTTGCTCTGACTGGGTTTCAAACCTGCGCCAAAGGAAGCGATAGTCAGACGATGTATCAGCTGAGCTACCCGGGCAAAAGTAAGTAATTAAACAGCTTAAAAAAATAAGGGAAACTTCACATACATCAACATAGACTGCTAGCTCTGCTCCATTCAAAAGATGAACGTTGACCAGTTTTCTTTTCTTTCCATTGGAAGTTGAAGATGCACCTTGTCGTGATGTCATTGTCTGTCATCAGGAGCTATACACGCCTTTCAATGGCGTGCCCATTGCTACAACCGTCATCTAAGCCTCCATCAAAAACTGAGGACAAAACAACAACATTAAGACTTTGATTACTGTGATAGTACTTACAATAGCAGTTTTACTTTGTTAATATGGCAGATGAAGTTTTCAAGATAGCTAAGTGGGGAGCAAACATTGGAAGAAAATAAGAAATGAGTTCGATTAGAAACAATATACGGTGCAGATACCTGCCCTAAAAGAAAAACACAGCAGAGGGTTCGAACCTACGGCACCCATTGCCTAGCAGACAGCATAAGAGGTCTGTCCACAGCATCCGCACAGACCAGACTTTTCGGGTGTGTGCCTGTGTGTGTACGTGGCATGTGTAAATGTGTGTGTGAAGATATATGTGTGTATAGTATTTGTTTAGTTGTAAAAAGAGAGGGGATCGCTGGGCCAGTGGGTATCAAAGGTGAAACAAAGGGAGTGGTTTACAGGCCAGTAGTGTAGGACAAAGACAAAACAGGACACACAAAAGAGCGATGTTTTGAGCCAAGGTCTTCATCAGGACAAACAAATTAACCAAAATAATTAAATAGAATTTTAAAAACTAAAAAATATTATATTTAAGGCAGCTTCTCCTTCGAAGGCAGAAAATCCAATGACGTGAGTCAGTAACTAACGTCATTGAACTTAAATGATAATATAATGATTTGGCTTAAGTTTGCATAATGAGAGTCAAGGCATGATCCTTGATTCTTTAGTGGTTTACTTGTACACACTTGATTGCGATTTTCTAGATCAGATAAGTCTTAGTTTCTAGACCAGTTGAGCATCAAGCTATTTCAACTAGATCAGAACAGAGAGTGATAGGAAGTTTTAAGCGTTATCTAAAACATTTAATTAAAGAATATTTAATCAGTTTGTATTATTTCTCCCAAGCTTTAGAAGGATTTTTGCACTGAGGAGTCTGGAGCATTGAGGAAGCCTTCTTGGTAGTTTAAGTTGTGACTTTAAGCATGGAAGTGTCACGTGGTGGAAAATCGGCCGAGAACCGCAAGTCTCAAACTTTATTTTAATGTTACTAAGAATTTTGACCAAAACGAATGTCCCGCTGCTATTCACAACGCCACACTTTATCATGCTGTGCAGTACAGGCGAAGGTTCCTCCTGACTGACCCCCTGCCAGAACTGCCCAACTCCATGTCACAAGTTGACCCACGCGCAAAATTAATGCATGCAAAAAAATATGCACCACCTCGGTCAATGTAATATTATTATGATGGATGCCTATTATGATACGGCGATTTCTAAGAAAGTATCACAAGAGATAGAGTTAAGCTAAGGGTCTGTCAGTTAGCCCGTCTACCTTTTCCGTCCAGTCACGTATCTCTGTTCGTATGTGTAATTGCCTTGCGCCTGAATAAGAGGCCACTGAGCTGATCTTCAGTGCCATTGATATGAGAAAAGGAGAATGGGCGATACATGATTCGAAAAGCCGGAAGTGAATACTCAGCCATTACTTTGATGCTGACTCTCAGTTCCATAGAAGACGAGAGTTACTCTCTAGTCCAAGCTCAGTTCGTACCCAGGATAGGTACTGCGGTCTTTGCGAGTCAGGTACCCAGTTCCGGTCAGCAGCCAAATGCATTCAACACCATAGGAAAGTCCGTGTGTCTGCTTATTCAACTTCCACGTGACTACTCACCAACAGTGACGCAAGGCAGGAGAAGGATTCAGCATTGAATCATATGTCACTGCACTGGTACCCCCGCATTCCTGAGACTAACCTAAACCTAGAAGCAGCCGGGCCCAGGACATCAAAGTTAAGCCATTCCATTCAGGCAAAAGATCAATCTAGTACTCTGTACCGCACTAAACCTATGCGTGATTAAATCTGGGCTAACGAGCCAATCCTGTTGTTATACTTATAAGAAACCCATGTAATTTCTTATAACGATACCTCATTTTCATCATTTCTTTTAATTGCTAGCTACCTCGCCGTAAAGCGCTAAGATCTCTATCATCTCTATAATAAATGTATTAACTTAATGTAAACTCTACATCTCCTTGTGTTGATAGTGCATTTTGTTCTTGACTCTTTCCTTTCTCTATTAAGAGTTAAGTTTCCTATTATCCGATTCTATCTTCTCTTCTCTCCCTGTCTCTTTTTTTCCTCCCTCAATTTGTCCTCTCGCCTTGACAACTCTGGCCTCAACAGTCGTGATTGTTTCATCACAACTGGGCCAGTAGTGAGTTCATACATACTGAGAGTAGAGTGGGCAGTGTATCCGCTTCTCTCTCTCTCTCCCTTTATTCCTCCTTCTTTCTCTCACTGGTCGCGACAGGAAGTAGAGTTTTGCCCTCATATGCATTGCGGAAGGTTCCTTCAATAGTCCGCGGGAGAGTTCCATGGGTTTTATGTAGGAGGTAGCGCTCTATATTAGTTAATAACTAATATTAGTAAATATTAGCTCTACGAGTTGAACAGATCTGACAACTGCCTTCCAATTAGTGTAGCTGACACCAGAGGTAGGTTCCCTTTGAGTAGGCTTTGGCAGCGCTAAACTTTAGTCACATGCCGGATAATTTCACACAATGCCAGTGCCCGGCTCAGTTTTATCATATTACATCTATATCTTAATATAGCTATCTTTGTGATTGTCGGTTATGATGTCTGATGCGTTAGCTCAGGTTGGTCCGAGTCCGGCTGAGGCTACTAACATTCCTTCGCTGTCATTTCCGTTATCAGAGGTATTATCATGCGTGAAAGTTTCAGATTCGCCGTTTCTGTCTGCCAAATGTACAAGTTCAGTTGGGCTTCCAGACAAACATGGCCTTTAGCGGTGTCGATGTCAACGATGCCACCCTACCAATTGCAATTTAATAAGAAAACTTACAGCTGGGCAGATGAGAGCCCACCCCCCCCCCCCCCTCATTTCTCTCTCTATACCGGCACTGTTGGCTTTTTTTTTTATTAGATGTTTGTCTAAACAAGAATCCTTTCCCTATAACTACACGTTTAGTGTAAGTACTTAGTAAATCGGAAAAATCAAGGGTAAATTGTTGCATGGTCAATTCAAAATGCACAAAATATGTCTAGTCAAAAGACTGTTGCAGTTAACTTTAACGTTAGACTATACACTGCAGGCCAGCTGGACCATCCCCGCCCCTCACCACTGGGAAACTTATGAGACAAGTTTTTCTGGTCATTTGCATGCCTTCAGAGTACAATGCCACTTGTTTGCCAAATAAACGTGTCGCCACCACACAGATTTATTGAAAGGTCATCAAGTGTGAATTCAAGACAGCTTTTTCTTCTTTGAAATAAAAGCTCTCAAAGATAATTTGACAGAATTTGAGAGAAAGAATATTCTGTCAACCGTTTCGAAAATGGGTAAAAACTAAAACGCATCATACCAAATTTAAATGCAACCCATCTATATTCGTTTGAGCACTGACATGACATTCGTCATGCGAGTTCAGAGAGCTGCGTGCGGTTTCACGGCGAGGTCTGATTTTATCTCTACTGAAATATATGCAAATTCTTGAAAATGTACGTGTTCTTATAGCAGATAAATCAGGTTTCAGTGTACTGCCATATGGCAGGTCAGGTCATTGAAATCTTATTTAACTGCTGAAAGAACAGATGAATAATGAAGATTTTGGTGTCCTTAGCATTGAAAGGGTTAACACTTCCTGATAACAAACAAGATCGGAAAGAAATTAAGTATAAAAGCTTGTTCGAGGCGACACACAAATGACCTAAAATTAAGTGGACGCATGCGAGCATTATGCCCTGCCCCCTACTGCATAAAGCCCTCTTGTCTTTTTTGGGGGGTTAAAGTCAACTCCACAAAAAAAATGTCGATGTAAACAATAACCAATAACTATAAATATCAAACACACACACAAAATACATTTTATGTCCTTACAAAGAAACGCAAAGACGAAATATTTATCCTGTGGTATCTTTGTTAACAAGCAAATATTTAGGATCAAGGTGCCCTCACAATCACAACGAAAAGGGACAATCGCTTTCCATCTGCAAAACTATTAAATTTTGTCTCAATCAAAACACCTAGACTATTTGTATGATCTTGCACAGACTGAAATATCTTAGCACTTGCAGAGAGTCAATAAAGAGATGCAGGTTTCAAGACATCAACTTGTCAGACATATTCTAATCTTTTCGCACCAGACAGCAAGCTCGTGATTGGTGTGTCGACTACTACACACATCATTTCTACTTTCATTGTATAATAATCTACTCAATTCTGATAAATATAAACAGGAATCGATTATAATAATATGGAAAAATTGCCAGTATCATATAGACGTCTATTGTGTATCAGTATATCAGTGTATCAGTATTTTGTGATTGCTCCATATATAAGTAAAGAAAGCATTAAAATTTAACTTTGAATTAGTCTATAGCTCTAGGTATTTTATGTTTCCAATTGACACTCAAAAAAATTCTGCAGGGAAAAGCTTAAGACTAGATTATCTAAGCTTATTGGAGGGATATTGTTTCCAAAAAAGTGTTCCTAGCTTAGCTACTTAGCAGCATAGGTCTTTATCACCCTTCTGAACAAAACTGAACGATGCAAAATCTTCCAAATTTACATGCTTTTTTAAGATAAATACAACAAATTTAGGGTTTTGGATTGTCAATTCACTGAAACCTGATTTATCTAAATCTGTAAAAGAAACTGTGTGTATGTGTCACGGCGCCGCCTCATGGTCGCTACAGATCGATTTAGAAACTGAAACTTTTTATAAACTGCTGAAGTGCAAGAAAGAGAAATATTTTAACGAAGTGCTTTGCCCTGAAGGGTCGAGGAAATAATTTTAGAACTTATTTTCTCGAAGAGTCATAGGACTTCACATTTTTATAAGTACATGCGCACAAATCACATCCATCATGTTCAGAAAGCAGCGCACACATCGACCATTGGTTTTACACCACTTTCATGTCACTTTTTTTAAAAAGCGAGAAAAAAAAGGAGGAAAATTTCCTGAATGGGTAAGGTAGACCACTGTCATTCTTATTCATGCTCAACAATGTCCCAAAGGCTCACATGCCACCCCCCCCCCCCCCCCCCCCATCTTATCCCCAAAAGGCTCAACATGCTCCCACAAGCCTTATCCTGACACAGAACGTGTTACGCGATCAACACATCGCACCTAACACTTACTGTACATCACAAATAACATTGAGAAACAACCACACATGTCTACCTACTCATGAGCAATAAGCACAGGCTAAGAGTCATAGTGTATGTTGATCAATAAATTTAGAGAGAGAGACAGAGCTTTCGGGAAAATAAGTTGGAATAAGTTCTCAAATTATTTTCCCAAGCCTTCAGGAAAATAAGTTTTCAAAAAATTTTCCAGACCCTTCGGGCCAATAAGGCAGGCCAAATTTTAACCCCAAACACCATTCGATTTTTGTCACCATTCTACTTTTGTCTGTTTACTGACAGGACGAGGAAGTGCAGAACACAAACATTGCACACCAAAAACTGTACAAGAATAAGGGGACAGGGTTTTTTAGGGAAAGAGTAGTGGTGTGCGTGTGTAAGAGAGTGATAGTGAGAGGCAGAGATTACGTTGAATCAGCATGTTGCATGCTTTCATTTCTTTATAAATTGGACAACGCTATCACTACCATTCAGAGAGAGAGACCCTCAAATTGTATGTCTGTCTTTTATTGGACAAGAGAAAACTTGATCTAAGCCTAGGAAAGGGCACTATAAATATAAAGGGTAACTGGACCCAGGCTTGAGGTTCACCGCTGTAACCAATTTGCCATCTACACGACTATTTTATTTACATTTTCTTGAAGAAAGAGGATAACACCGCGAATTCCAGGTAGCTGTAACTATCTAAAAACTGTTCCATTTTTTTTTCAGCGAAGCTGTACTGGGGTTGAAGAAAAGGCAAATCTAGAAGATTTTGATGTCTTGCTATCTAGAGTCTAGACTAGATAGACAGTCTAGATAGTTTTGAGAAATGACTTCAACATTGAAAGGGTTAAAACTAAGAAGACAATAAAAACCAACCTTGGTGGAAATTATTCAACATTTTTTCAAGTGAAAAATTTTATCTAAAAAAAATCAGGGTGTATGTCAATCAGGATATTGATTCTATCTAGACGTCGAGACTAGATAGCTAGTCTGATGACTAATGAACGAAACACTCACACACGGAGCAGGTAAGATATTCCTCAGGCTGGATTGGGACGTCTATGTTTGGAAATCATTTCAAGACATTTACAATGATTGATAACCTAAAATTCCAAAAGACGAACACAATTGATATGATCAGGAATTCACAATGAAAAGCAATAAATCTAATTGATGAAGGTAGAGATAGACTACTGCATCGCCACTTCATGCCCCATTGACACAACCACCAAGGCAATGCAATGCAAGTTCATTTCAAGACTCCCAAAAGAAATGAATAAGATAAGTAAGAGTCTAAAGCAGTTAGACTTAGACATAGATCTAGATATAGTCATCGAACTTTACAAACATCGCATATGCAGATGAAAATTAGCTAAAGTATTTGAAAATGAAACTTACCTTCTATACCCAGATAAGTGGAAATAAGTTAAAATCCTTCCAAATCACAAGAATATACAGATCATAAATAATCATAACGACACTGCTAATGAACCCGAATTCTTCAAATTCCGATCCTCTTTGTATGGTTGTTCAATGTTGCTTGACCCTGTCCTGGTATACTCTCAACTCTCAATAACCTTTGAATAATTGCAAAACAAGAAATAAGTTAATTTAAATATCATTTTGTGCGGCAATGATAAAGTGACAATAAAAAATACACTAACTTAAAAATTTCGATCTAGATCTTATACAAGTTTGCTTCAGGACATATCATACATTTGAGAATACTCATCAAGATTTTGGAGAGTATTTTGACAAGCACTTGCTACTATGACCTCAAAAACAGGGTCAAACACATGTGTGGTGATGGGATGACTGAATGCATGCATAGTAGTAGACTCAAATACTCTATCTAGTCTAAATGTGTCAAAATCATAATTCTAGACTAGGTGTCCATGAAGATTCAGGCGCCTCATCATAATAACAATCTTCATCTCAATGATTTTTTTACTTGCTGTTGAAAAACACGTCTTGTGGTTGCGTCGATAACACTAAGGTCGATAGCAATATCTCTCTAGGCTAGGAATAAGGCGAATCATTCTTCAGGCGAGGCACGTCTGTCGTATCAAGGTGGGTCCAATAGATAAATGACAATTGATTGATTGTGATGTCGGTAGATTAATGTGATAGTGATAATATTATGGAAGATACGACGTTTGAATGTTGCTATGGCAAAACCAACGCAGCAAAACAGAAAATGGTACAGAGCCGGATCGAACCCAGGACCCTGCACTACACGGCACCCATCGCCTGGCCGACAGCAGTAGACTACGAGTACGAGCCTCAATTGAATTAGCCGTCCGCTCTCCTAAAAAAGACGGCCTCAAGTTAACTGCAAACTCCATCATATCTGGAAGATCGGGCTGGAGTTTTCTTTTTTCTTTTTTTTTTCTCCATTTCAAAGATGCTCTCTAGACTCTAGACTTTCTTGACTATCTAGACTAGTCTAGTCGACACTATCTATATAGACTAGATTATTACTACTACTACTAGATATACTCTAGACGTCTAGACAGTCTAGATCTAGAGTTTTATACCACTGTTTTTTTGCCTACACTTAGATCTAGATCTATAGTAAAGTCTAATTTCAATATTATCATGTCTATTTAGACCCTTTAAACGTGTAATGACCAAACGCCTCAGAGCTGAAAACATCGCATTTTCAAATCAAGTCTAGACTAGATAATAACTGTTGGAAAATGAATATTAAAATTATTTTTTTTGAATGTATCTAGACTAGATATATTAGGTCTATATTTTAATAAAGTACTAGGTACGGATAAAAAGAATAAAAACAACTGAAAGCTACATAGTATCATCAGTTTTTAAGAGCATACATCATCAGTTTACACATTTGATTATTTTGAGAAATTAAGATAGATATATGATCTCAAAAATAAAATAAAAGATTAACCAAAAATGTCATTTTTTCAACAGTTTCCCATCAATTGGTCATGTTACACAGATTGTAGATCTATGTGATACATCAAATGAAGGCAATTTTATTCTGAACATTTTGAGCTATTACATGTCCAAATTTATTTTAACGAAAAGATGGTAAGAATGTGAAAAACTTGAAAAAAATGCACTTAGTGACTTAAACATGCAACTTTTAGGGGCAAACTTTTTACTCTGAAGTCAGATGATGATGTAACTGAAACACTTAGTCCCATAAAATTTCTAGAGGGAGATGGAGGTTATCAACCAGTTTTCCCTGGACTATAGAGGCCCTAAACTCGTACGCACTTGAGCCTAACTTGAAATGCTGTAATGTGGGTGGGGTTACAAAAAAGTTTGTATAATTTAAAGTATTAGGTCTTGGTAAAACAAAATTATACCACCTAAAAGCTTGATAACAGGGGCAGTTTTTAAATACATACACTATCAGTATGCACATTTTATTATTTTAAAAAAAAATTAGATATTTGAAGTTAAAAATAAACAATTAACCGAAAAAGTCATTTTTTCAACAGTTTTACATCAACAGATCATGTTAAACAGATTGTATCATATCATATAATACATGAAATGAAAGGGAATTTCATTCTGAACATTTTGAGCTATCACAGGTAAAAACATGAAACTCGTGAAAAAAAATGCACTTGATGACCTTTCAAGGGCTATAACTCTTTAATGTGCAACTTTTTTTATGCAAACTTTTTTCTCCATATTCCTCACATCGCCTACTATAATAAAAACATAACCATATAAAATACCTAGGGGGGGGGGGGGAGATTATCGACCACTGGCAGCCAGACTATATGGGAAGTAATAGGCCTGGTACTATAACTGCTTTCAGTAGATCCAGATATTTAGTTAGATAACTGGCTTTGCAATATCTGGATCAGATCCAGTTCTGACCCACTTACAAGGCCAGACTTAGTTCTCAGTTCTCATCCACTTCGACATGTGGATCTCAAAGACTTCGTTTTAGATCTAGTTGTAGTATGGTTGTCTAATTGTTTCCCATGCAGGAGAGGGGAGAGATGAGAGGGAAGTGACAACGGATGCAATAAATGATGTTTATGACGTGACCAACATTGTGCAGCCACTTACTCTGACCTCACTGCGGGGGGGGGGGGGGGGGGGGGGGGGGGGGGGG
>JAUEKZ010253263.1:23297-33857 GCA_031471865.1 Melibe leonina
CTCTGACCTCACTGACCCCCCCCCCCCCCCCCTCCTGTGTGATAGGGGTCAGAGATTTATAGTCAATGGCAGGTAGGCGAGAATGCTGGAAGGCTAGTGAGTGGGAAGGGAATGAGGGTGAGAGAGAGAGAGAGAGAAGACCGACCATCACAACAACACAGGGCGAGTTCTCCCCTGGGCGGCCCGTAATAGTAGCGCCTAGGAGCGAACGGAGCAATAAATGAAGGAGGAACTAAGTCGAAAGCACAGCCAGTTTGCCAAAGCAATTCTAAATCCAGTTCTAAAGCCGTTGTAAAGCTGTTCTAAAGTGTCATCCAGTTTTCTAGGTACAGGGACATTTATAACTGGGTATCTACAATATCTAAATTTCCGCCCAGGCCTAGTGAATAAGAGCTAAAAACAAAAAAAGCCCTTCTTAGGCAATTGTATCGTTTTTTGTCAGTTAACTGACTTTGCAGGCGGGCGTGGAAGGTGTTTGTAAGGTGTTTTGTCAGTAACTCACTAGCTTCTAAGGGGTTTCAAAGTAATTAAAATCAGGATAATTTGAATTTTGATCATCAGATTTACTAAGCCCATAAGATACATAGGTCATAAAAAAATACTTGATCAAAACAAAATAAAAGATGTTCACCCCAAAACCGTGTAAGGTGTTTTTTCATTTCTATATAGTCCTAAGAGATTTGATCTTCTCTACACTAAAGACCTTGGTTTTTTTATGGGGCTTTGTTGTTTTTTTGGATGGGGGTTTTGGAAGGGGGGGGGGGGGGAGAGCTGTTGCTATATATATCTACAAGATAGCTCCAGGTAGACTTCTATAATCTAGATATATCTAAGTCTAAATTCAAGTTTGTCCAATTTCAGGTTCTATCAGAGATTATTTCTTGTCAAAAGAGATGGAGCTGGCAAATGGATTCTTACTAATAGAATCAGTAAAGAAAACCAGGTATGAGTTTTGTGGTTGTTGATGATGAATGGTTCTAGGACAAATTCCCAAGTTAATTTACACATTGGATATGGTAATTGTTTGGATTTTTAGTCTGTTTTGTGTCTTGTGCAAAATTTGTGCTTGTCAAATTAGAAAAATAAAAAAAAGACAAATGCTTTATTAGCTCTTAAGATTATGATGTAATTTCATGGTTAACAGCACCTAAAAATCATATTTTAATACAGAAGTCTCCGCCTAAGAGTATAATCTGCCTTAGAACACAATTTTCTATTTTTCTTTATTATCTGTCCATCTTAAGAACACACCCCTTCCCTCCGAACGCCGCAGGAGGATGTGATTTTGAACTCTCTTGTTCAGCTTGGATACCATCATCACAATGCTTTTGCTCCTTTAACTGGCGTAATGAAGTCATTTCAACTCAGTGTGTGTTTTGGCTAAGCCACTGCAACCCTAGGTCTGTTGGGGTAAAGTTTTGTCATGCCAAATTGTTCCATAAAAGAATACAGCCATAGCATGTACGCAACTGAAAGTGAAAACAACAGTGGATCCATAACCGGGCAAGGAAAGTAAGCGCTTATCAGCTCTGTCTGTCTTATTGTACAGTCTCCTCATCATTACAGTACATGAAACTTTCATTGAAATTTTCCAGTCCATTAAATCAGTTATAAGGGGAGAGGCTGTGGAAGACTTGATATATGTGTATTGTATTTGATTGGGTTTTATCCCCTCTGGCGTCCGACTAAGAACAAGATTTTCTGGTTTCCAGAGGATTGGGTTCTCAGGTGGAGACTTCTGTATTAAGAATTTTAATTTTTGAATAGAGGCATGTAACCCAGATTTGAAGAAGCATTAGTTTATGAAGAGGAATTTGGGTGAGGAGGGCCAGGGATAATCTCTTTTCTTTCAAAGATGTACATACACTTCATATTAAGATATTTCATGTTTTCTCCTGACAGATCTGAAAATCTGCCAATTTTACTGAAAAGCCTGGAAACTGTGAAAGAAAAGAAACATGTTCTCTGTTGGTTTGAGGCCCAAAAGAGGGAGACAAAATATCAGTTCATTCAACTAGCTGGAGATTGTTATCTTCATTTGTTGCCCTCTCATAAAGTGTCTCAATCTTTTGCCAAGGTAAATGTCTTTATAAATTAACCACTTTTGTGTAATTGTGCGTTTGTTAATATTTTAACATTTGAATCGAAACTCTCTCACTTTCCACAATGATTTTAGGTTGGGCATAATCACTTTGAAATCAATACTACGAGAAAAAGGGGAGGGGGTGTTACTATTCGTAAATAAAATGAACAAGATAATACTTATATAGTAGTCAGACATGTCAACTAATGAGCTTAGAAGTGATCAAGGTGGTTGTTTCAATGTCATTATTCATGTCATGCATAAAGTGCATCTCTATCATAAACATCTCTTGCTGTTCTTTTTGAAAAAAAAATGCATTGAAACAAAAGAATACATATACATATATTGAGGCATAAAACTGAAATATTATCCATAGCGATGAGGTTGTCTCAACATGCGATTGCTTTTGGTGCAGTAATGATCAACATGATATTATGTACAGGCATAAAATAAAAGTGTAATCAAAATACTGTCACAATGGAATTACTTTAAACCGAAAGTTCCCTTTTTGCGCTGATTTTCAAGGGTATATGTCAACTCTTAGCTATTTACACATCCATTTCCAATTGAAAGGCAGCAGCAGCTTTATTTGGTTGGAGCCAGTACCCAACTAAATTAGCGGACGGAGCCCGCTTCGCTCGTGTTAGCGGTGGCACTCCGGGATCGACACGTGAATGTCGGTTCGGAGACCTTGGTGGAAAACCTGAGGCGACCGTTTTGGGCGGTCGCGTGGCCCCTTGGGGAGAGGCAAGCGAGAACGTTTACCTTCCCCCAACAGGATCCCGGGGGCTTGTGGACGTCGTCGCCCGAGTCGACGTTGCCTTAGCCCGGGGTCCGACTGGCGGACCGCGATCGCGGTGACTCCAGTTTGCCCTTAAATTGAAAGGCAAATACCATTCTTGCTTTTCTTTAACGTGACACATCCAACTGTCAATAATATATCAAAGAAAAATGCTTTAAAACATTTGTAAAACCTATAGTCGATTATAAAATGCTTTAAGAGTTAAAGAGCTCTGTAATCGACCACGTTAAAATGCACACTCGCAGTAATACTGGGCCCAGTCGAGTCAGTCAGTCGATTGGATTGGAAGAAGAAGAAGTTATCAAATTCGTTGAGTTACATGACGTTTTTCAGATAAGCTTCTTTCGGTTTCAATTTTAAGTAACGGAATGTCCACGGCGGCCCTACTGTATTTGCAGTAGTGGAAGCGCTCTTCTGGTATGAAAAATAGATTTTGTTACCTCTCAAGATATCCCTTTGTTTACGTTTTATCTTTCAATGCTAAGTTATTTCTGGCCAAATTACTATCAAACTCTTCAAGATGAATAAGATTTCAGCATATGCTCTCAATTTAAATAGCCTGGCAAATGCAAATTTGTAACTGCAAGTTCTACACTTT
This sequence comes from Melibe leonina, assembly GCA_031471865.1. Classification (NCBI taxonomy): domain Eukaryota; kingdom Metazoa; phylum Mollusca; class Gastropoda; order Nudibranchia; family Dendronotidae; genus Melibe; species Melibe leonina. The sequence continues at coordinate 26,781 of JAUEKZ010253263.1, forward strand.
TCTGTAAAATACTTACACAACACACACAGACAAATCCAAAGATTAGGGTCTAAGTTGGTCACTATTACAGCAGTGGTGTACTGAATGTGTGTGTGTGTGTATGTGTGTTGAGCAAATGGAGTGGGGAAAGGTAACAGCTTTTTCCGGATGTCCATTGTTTCTACATTGTAAAATTTCACATCAGGTTACTGCACTCTCTGAGATTTTGGTTTTCGGTTCAACTGTGATGGGGTAAAATTCCTTTCAGTTTATCGTTAGGAGCATAACAAAGACAAAGAGAGAAAAAAATCAGGACTTTTGTCCCATTTTGGTTTCGGTTTAGCACTATTTTTGGTTTATGTGTGTTTGGTTTAACCCTTCTCTACTACTGTATTATAGTAAAGGATGACCGGCTAGGATTTTCTATCACCCAGTACAAAAAGATACTTCCTTCATTTTGCTTTGATAGCAAGTGAACAAGTCTATTTATTGACCAAACCCAAGATTTGTGGCAAGGGGTATGAGTACTGACATGTCGACAGGGCATGAGATAGATAGCTACTTTCTTCTTATTGTTGTTGCATCTAGATAAATAAACATGCTGCCACACAAAAAATAACAGAGGGAATATCTCACCCAGTTACAGTATACTGACACCAGGTCAACAAGTTTTAGCACTGTTCCCATAACACCATGTGCCTGGTGGAACAGCTGCTAAACTGCGGTTACGTTTGTGGTATGATGCAGCGGGGTCGTGGGCCATATCCAATACCAAAGATGATGAAGGAAAAGTAATATTGATATGCAACGATATAAAAATTGTAAATAGAATTGAATCATAACTACTTTGAAACAAAGTATAAAAGACAGCAAGAAATTTGACCATTTGAAAGAACTAATGGTGAGCAGTATACCTTAATAACCTATCGAAGTTAATGCTGCAACTGCAATCCAGAAACTTTCCAATTACTCCCTACTACACCTTCTGGTTTCACTCTCTTTTGTCATATCTAGAATGTTCTTGAAATCGAATTTATTAGTATAAGGCTGCATTTGAATTTTGTAAGGCTCTGTTCTCTCTGTATTATATTCAGATTTTTACAAGCTTTTCTCCAGAAGATCAGGAAGAATTTAACAGACAAGTGGAAGTATGTTTTGAACGCTTACTCCATGACATCAACAATCCAAATAATGTAAAATCATGTACGTTTATGTTTGCAATATTGTAGAACTAAAAATCTTGTTTTATTTTCTTTAAGTATGATATGTGATTGTGTAACTTGCAACACATTTTAACAACTGTATGAATGAATGTTAAGTTTTGCAAAGGAGATTTAATTGGATTTTTTATTTTTAAGTGATATTTTCAACATTTTAAATAGTTGTTATCTCTTCTCCTCATGTAAGTGTATTGGAAAATTAAACATTTTTTGTGACCTTCATTCAACCTACACCACATGACTATTTTTTTTGCATAATGATTAGTTTTGTTTTATCTTTTCAGTGATTGAGCTTCTTAATCAAAGTCAAGTTGCAAAAGATTTATGCAAGAAACAATTTCTGGCCACAAGCATGTTGCTTCTCAGTAAATTAAGCATCTTTGCTAAACAACTCTGTCAAAAAACTGGGGCTATAGATTTGGACATGGCTTTCTTGTCAATAAAGGTAAATAGTAATGCCTGGCTCATTGTATATTTTTCCATCTCAATTCGTGATAATTTGATTGTGGGTGGAATTGAGCAGATCATGTCCAACCTGTTTCTCCATCATGATCAGCAGGATACTGGTTTACCTTTCTACCTTTGCATCTCTGCCTTCACCTTCAGCCCTATTCCAACCATGGTCCATCTTAATTATTGGTAAATAATGATTCGAGTTCAAGAGAGCCCTGGCCGACCAAAGAAGATGGACATTTCCGTTCTAGCTCACGCTGGTCACTGACAGTCTGTGATATAAGGTCTTACTTAAGCAGAATGCAAGGTCTAGAGGAGATGAGTTACAGTTTTCCGATTTGAATTGGTCCATCCATTTTTACATCATCTGTATGAGTGTCTGATTGGATTCACCCACCTTTAGTAGATAAGAGAGTTCTTTTAATGTTTTAAAGAAACTACCAAAGTCAGACAAAATTGATGGAGCCTAACTTAATCAAATTCTGCTGTTTTTGAGAATTTCAAATATTAGTAGATAATTTTGTTATTAATATTATAAAAGTTATTTGCAGGAAGTAAAAAATTTAGTTTATAAATTCAAGCAGTAAAGTGATATACATTATTTACAACAAATAATCCAAAATCCTCAGTTTCATCATTTCTGGTTATCTGTTTTTCTGGTTATCTGTTTTCATCTACCCCTGATTTAAATATCAATCTTTGTTGTGTGTGTGTGTCTTCTAAGATATGTGTTAAATCTGAAGGTGCTGTTGATAAAAACTTGTAAATGTGATGCTACACAGAGATAATAAATGGTTATGACCAAATATCTCACATAGTCAAAGACAATGTATACTGACCCCTAGCCAGTCTTAGCATTGTTTCCTTAATGCAGAGCGACATACATGGCTGCAGCTGCCAACTAAAATGTGAACTTTAACGTTTTAGTGGCTATGATTCAAACTTCCTAACCCTTTATCATTGAGTGGCCGGTGTAGATATGATCGAATAATGAGCTCTATCATTTAGCCCCTTTTTATCTAAGTTATTTAATTGAGCGTCAATATGGGGAACACTATTTTGGCTACACCAGACCGTTCCTTTGGAGCGCCCTTCCAAAAACAATAAGAAATATTGATGAAATAAGTTCTTTCTAAAAGGCGCTTAAGACCTATTTTTTTTAGAAAATCCCATGACCTCCATTGATATTGGGTTTTTTTCTGAATATATATTTGATTAGTGCATGTTTTTCTGATTTAAATCTCTCTTTTGAATATCACTGTAAAGCACATTGACCATGATGACAATTTCGTCGTAATGCGCTATTTAAGAGTTATTTATTATTATTTTTATTATTATTTACATTCCACAGTTATGCATTCAGTGTTTACAGATAAATGGTCAGTCTGTAAAAAAAGCACATAGTGAAGACCCTTGCACTGAGCTTGTGAGCGTGTGGGATGGAATCTTGTCCAGCTTGTTGTCCGTACTTTTCCAGGTACCTTCATGCTTTATTTTTTTGACATTCTATTTTCTGGTGTTGTCAGTGACAGCCTTTCATCACTTTTGTGGGACACATGTGCTCTGTAGAATTGGCGTATTTAAGTCGAATCAAGACATTATAGCGTTTGCCTCTCTTGACTGTGAATGAGCACTTAGCTTATTTAGGAAATATAAATTTTCTTATACCAATCATCAAGTATTGTTTGGTGTCATTATGATGAGAGAAGACAGTTATGTGGTAAGGAAGAGAAGGCAAGGAACACTCTAACTTAACCTTGCAGGTGCTTTTTTATATCATTACTTTTGAATGCTGACATTCTTATTTTTCTAAATAATAAACCTTTTCCTCCTGGAAATATCTAATAACCTGTACATAATGGTTCAGTATCAGCTCATCATAGGCTTTAGTCTATTTCTTGATTCAGAAGTAAACTGAAAGGAGTCAAATGAACTGCACAATTTCCATTAAACTATTGCTTCATCGTATCCACCTAAACAAGAAAATATTCATAGTTTTAATAAACTTATCCTCAAACCTATTCAGGCAGAGGACGTTGCAAAAGAAATAAAGCAAATATGCAAACATGAACTTAATCACTTGTTTGAACGAAATATCAGGAAAGAATACCCTAGGTGTGAATTTAGAATGCCACAGGATACTACTACTTCGAAGTTCTTTCGTCTCTGCAAAGGTTGTATTGGAATACCTTGAGAGGTGTACGCATGCATGTCTGAGTCACTTGGTGTTGCAAATGTCGTAGTGGTCACACGGAAATTCGGTGCTCTCGTTATTCATTTATTTATTGGATTTGTATTCACTTGTGTTTTAATTAATTTTATGTGGTGATTTAAGTGGAAAGTGTTTCTACTTGTATTCTCAATTTGAGACTAGAGAATTTATTATTAATATATTTATTGTGATATCTATCTAAAAAAATTAACCATCTTTTCTAGATATAATGAACACTGTGTTTGCTGCGCCATTGGGTGACGAGGAGGCAGGTGCTAGCCATTATGCTAATGAAGAAACAATGGTCCTGGGTGCTGGTACTGGCAGTGGGGTGTCAGACACGAGACGCTGCATTAATGCAGGCGTAAATTATAAGGAGCGTGGAAGAGAAACACTTAATGACGGAGACAAAGGAAAATGTATTAAAGGGAAAGGAAAAGCGAAAAAGACTGTTGATAAAAATGGGTTCACTGAAATTAAAGAGCAGCTCAAAGTTTTAATGGAATTCGTACCTGTGGTACATTAAATGAAGGAGGCATATGGTGACTTCAATGCAGGAGACAATGATGGTAGAGAAGGGGAAGACAACCAACTCACTGACCTCTCGCGGTGGGTTAGAGATATTGGCCATATTCCTAGCCCCTCAAGGCTAGAGGAAGATGGGTTGAGATATAGATACTACTGACATTTCAAGGTCAGTTGGAGATGATAATGGCGAAATTTCTAGCCTCTCACGGCTAGAGGAAGATGGGTGAAGAAATACCACTGACATTTCGATGTCGGTTGGAGACGATAATGGCTGAACTACTAGCCTATAACCTCTAATATTTCAACTGGAGCAACTAAAGTTCTAACAAATGGCATTAAAAAAGTAATGACACTGGACACAAAAGCTATTGGAAAAGTACCCTGCACCTAAAAACTGACCTCGTCTAAATGTCATTCAGTGTAACGCAGAAGTTTTCAAATATGCCAATTTCAATGCCGCATTCGAGATTTGTCTCTGCAAAAAGTTCAGTGCTCATTATTAAAAGGGCTTACGGCCATTTTTGATATTAGAATAAACCCTCTATTCATGAGGAATCGGAAGCATTTACCCACTCAGTTCTGTCTTCAAAATCTGTTCAACTTTAAAGTCTCAAGGTATTCCAATACAACCTTTGCAGAGACGAAAGAGTTTAAAAATTAGACGAAGCTTACCTGTAAGGTGAAGTATAATTATAATTCTTTCGTGTTGCAATGTTTGTAGGAATATCTTGCCCATCCCCTCCAGCCCTCTTTCTGATTTTCATACTCTCTGAAAGCTACTATTCGTATGCAATACCGGTACGTTGCTCCACATAGATTAAGAAGGTAATATAATTGGATGAGAGTTAGTGTAAAGAGGTCTTTCCCACTTAATTCACTTAATATTTTCTCATGCAATCGGAATGTGTTCGGATGATTTCTCATTGCGGAACAGATTTCTCAGAGCTTTTGATAGTGACCCAGACATGCGTGCGCACACCTCAAGATATTCCTAGGTGATCACTCCCTTTGTTTCACCTTTGATAACCACTGGCCTAGCGATCCCCTCTCTTTTGCAAGATATTCATACAAACATTGCAAGACGAAAGTATAATTATACTTCACCTTACAGGTAAGCTTCGTCTAATTTTTTAAAATTTTGTGTAACAAATATTGTCTTCTGCAATTTATCATTCACCTCCGACACCTCCGCTCGTCTCTTGGGAAACTAAAAAATTACAGATCTGGATATCAAAACGATTGTTATCAGAGTTTACTCTAGAATAGCATTGCACATGGCGATGTGGCTTGTCTTTTTGAAATATATCAATTTCATTCACACAATTATTGGTAGAATCAGTATAAAATATGGGCAAATTAGGAATCGGTGTCAACATTGATAGCAACAGTTTCCATAGGCTCATCAACATTCATCGCAACAGTTAGATCAATAGTTATATAAAAAACGTCCTTCTCGTGTAACAAAAAACTAGAGCGAAAACGTAGCACATAAATGCTACCACAACAATGCAGGCTGTGCTGAGAGATAGAACCTAGAAAGGGAGAGAACAGTGTGAGGGGGATTGTTTTCATGTCACGCACACGCCAAGGCTTCTCACAGCGAAAACATCTTTGGCTCTCTGCATCATCTTGGTAATGTATATAGACTGGGTATAGTTTTTCCCAACTACTAATAATAGACTTAAGTTTTTATATCAATCAGTGACAAGTCTATTGTTTCACTTTATGTGGTTCTTTTTGTTTCAGACTTCAAAGCAAGATTTATTGAGTCTGACAGGAACAGCTGTGGCAATGATTATGAACTTGGCTACAGATTTGACAGAATCGGTGTCAGCCTATAAGAAAATCATCAGTTTGATTGTAACAAGTTTGTATCCTTTCTTTTTCTCTCTAAATAGCATTATTACATGCCTTGTTAATTATTTTTGGTGGCCGCCTCTGGTGGGTGCTACTTCTGACTGTTTCTTCTCTTTTGGCTTTCCTGTCATCTTACTTTTCCAGCACTCTCTCCAGTGCTCCCTTAACTTAACAAGCACTGTGGTACCAAACTACAGGGTCACTTGCTATTTAGGACTGAGTACTTTTGTACACTAAGGGTGGTAGAATATCCTGGGTCTCCCTTGACCATAATAGTGCATGATATGGATGGTAGCTATCATCTGTTTGTGTGTCCTGCTTTGTGATTGTGAAAGGTTTTTTTTCTCCTGTAAATCATCTCTTTGTCACCTTTTTTGAGAGATTATATATTTTTTCCCATGTAAATCATCTCTCTGTGAAACATCCCTGATTATTCTTTTAACTAGCCTACCATCTTACTTACCCCTGGGCGCTTATATGAGCCTAGCTGTTGAAAACGTGTTAAAAGTCTTAATAAACCAGCAAAACAAACCAGCTGTTACTTTTCTTCTTCACGGAGCAGTCTTGTGTGGTGCTTAGTTGAGAGGCCATTTAATCTCTGGTAGGGTAGCCACCTGCCTATGCCCTATTAACAGGATCTGACCTCTAACAACACTATAGTTCTTACATTCGGTAGTGTGCAATTATTGAATAAAACGCGCAAGTGTTCACGTTCTCCTCTGAGAAGTTGTACCTTGTCAGGGTAGAGGAGCTTGAGCGATCTCGTGATTTTGAGGGCTATGCCAAATAGATCCAATCATATTGGACAGGTCTCAAATGAAGATCCAG
>JAUEKZ010253375.1:0-12143 GCA_031471865.1 Melibe leonina
TCTCTCTCTCTCTCTCTCTCTTTCGGTGTGTATGGTGCTTCCCTCTCACACATACACCAACACACACGCACACAGGACACGCGTAGTAAACATTGTTACACTCAATTACAAAAGTATCTTCAACAAGATTTCAAACCTTCCTCCGTCTCTCTCGCTTTCTCGCTTTCTGTGTGTGTGTGTGTGTGTGTGTGTGTGTGTGTGTGTGTGTGTGTGTGTATGTCTGTAGTAAACATATTGTTAAACTGAATGACAAAAGTATCTTCAACAAAATTTCAAACCTCTCTCTCTCTGTCTCTCTCTCTCTCTAAAACACCCCGAGTACGTCTCTTCTCCTTTTTATCTAAGCACTTATCAATTTTCATCTAATACTGCTCTACCCAACGTTCTATCTTGCAGCCTGTCAAAAGCCTGGCCGGGAGCTTTTGTTTGGCCCCCTGTGCAAATACATTTACAATGAAACCGTCCGGTGATTGATGGCTCGGCGGATTGATTGCGCGCCGCGCCACAAAGCTGGCTCGACACGTGATTGACAATGGCCAATGAAAAGTTTGATTGATGGCTTCAGAACAAACAGCAGATGGTCGAATTCTTAGCATAATATTCCTACGCTCGCTCCAGGTTTTGGTTTTGGCCAGATATCCCCTTTCGCCTCTTTCCTTTCTGGTAGCGCTGTCAAACAAACCAACGGCCTTGTTGGTAACAATGGGACCTACACTTAGGTTGCTTGTTCGTTATGGACTAGAGGGATAGATAGATCTAGATAATGATATATTCTTTTCTCTTTTTTTTTCTTCTTCTCGCACCCTCCCAATCCAGTCTTTGTCATGATAAAGGTCTAGGGCCGAAACGTCGATTTTCAACAACTCCCTTGGTTTCACCAATTTAACCCCGTCCCCTCTACCTGATCCCAAGCTTCTAACCAGGACATCACTGTCTGTCCCCCTACATGCCGTTTACAAGGCAAAGCACTATAACAATGGTGCTGATTTGATCAAATAAGGAGAATGAAAATATAGTTACTACTACAAAATTCTCAAAGCGAATAAAATGTGGGCAGTAGACAGTCACATATAGACTGGCCTTCAAAGCGTCACAGTATATAGATATCGTTATAGTCACACAGACAGATACAGAGTGGCATTCAGTATGATTAGAAATTTATTGACGCTTAGCATCATCATACTCATACGGACAGACAGACAGACAATCAACAATTGACATTCAGTGTCCTCAAAAGACAGACAGACAACAGACATACAGTCAGACACAGACTGGCCCTCAAAGCATCACAGTATACAGATAAGAGTCACGCAGACAGAGACAGTCCGCTCAGAGCGGTAGTTGGTCTGATCAGAAAGATATTGACCCTCGGCACCATCATAAGGACAGACAGACAGACAGACAGGCAGGCAGGCAATGGTTGACATGCAGTGCCCTCAAAAGACAGGCAAGACAATAGACTGACCCTCAAAGCACCATATAGATAAGAGTCAAACAGACAGATACAGAGTGGCATTTAGAATGATAAGAAAGATATTGACTCTAAACATCATCATACTCATACAAACAGACAGACAGACAAGCCATGATTGACAGTCAGTGTCCTCAAAAGACAGACAGACAACAGACATACAGTCAGACACAGACTGGGCCCTCGATAGGTATCGTCTCAGGCCCAGTCTCAGATTGAGAGAGATAGACTAGACGACATTTTAGACTGGCCCTCAGTATTATCAGACTAGATAGACATATACAGACATAGTACTACTGGCTACTGACCATCAGACGAGCGGTCAAACAGAAAGACAGGCAGGCATAGACTGACTCTCCATATTCTCAGACAGACAGACTAACGGACCCTCAACAGCTGCGGTCACAACAAACATTGACTAGCCATAAAGACCGTCAGGCCAGGCAGACAGACACAGGGGTCAATACAACTGGAAAAATAAAAGTCATGTCAAGCGTCATTGACCATAGATACAAACTGAATGGGTTAACCCTTTCACGGTAAGGTCTGATTCTAACCCAACTGAAAAATGCAAATTCTTGAAAATGTACGTGTCCGTATACCAGGTAAATCAGATTTCAGTGAACTGACAAAGATATGCCTTAAGTCTGGAATTTATCTGGAACACGTACATGTTCATGATTTTGCACATTTCAGTGCGGTTAGAAGCAGACCTCGCAGTGAAAGGGTTAAAGGTTATAAAACAAAACCAACCACCACAATTATTATATTATGAGTGTCGTGTATGTAGACATTGAATCTAATTGACAATTTGTTCGTTGACAGAGGTGGGACAGCACAACATTGCAATATTAATTTCAGGGGAAGGGAAGAGAAGAGAAACATAATGTGTACGAGTGATCGGGTGGGTGGATAAGAGAGAGTGAGAGAGAGAGAGAGAGAGAGAGAAGTTGTAGGGATATTTAAGTATTTAAGGTAGATTGATCCTTACATCAATATAAGCCTACAGTAGAAAACCAGTTAGTTAATACTTGGGATTGTTTTAGTTTGGATAATAGATGTAAAGACTATATGACATTAGATAGAGTGTCTGTGTTTACCTGTTTGTGTGTGTGTGCGTGTGTATGTGTGTGTGTGAGAGCAAGAAGAGACAATTTGAATCTAGACTAGACTAGAAATTATTATTGCCATAATTATCAACCGATTGGTTGAGATGATGTCATTAGACTGTTTGATCATTATTCAGTTGTGCGTGTATTGTTGTATGTGGGTGTACCCACCTCTCTCTATAACTAAATTAGACATGGGAGAATATGTGGATGATAGCTTTGAGTTAGTTTAATTTTTTTTATTGTTATAGCATTCGGTAAAGACGCAGTATAAATAAACTTCATCATTATGATAATTATTATTATATTCAGCCAACAGACTCTGGAGGTACCAACCATTTTACTTCTAATTAAAAAGCTATCTATCTAGGTATATTGTAAAATAGTTAAAATGGATTTGTCACTTTTTAAAAAATAGCCCTAATAACAAACACCATCATCCATATTAATTAACCCGTCATAACATAATCATAGCCGCGATAAAAGATTGGCGAACGGCGTCCGGTTCATTTCAGATCATAACAATTTTGAAGGCAACAAAACCAACAATTATTCAAGAGAAAGTTTTACGGTACAAAGAAAATTGCGGCCGCTTAATTTAAATTCAATAATTGTATCAGAAGATTACTGCAATCTGGACAATCTAGACAATTATCATGACGATGTAGATATATGATAATCTTATTAATAATCTTACTATTACTAGATACCTAACAATACCCCATGAAACGACCAGTTTATCTTTTTTCCAACTTACTTTATCCTCAATCAGATACATGAGAATATGTAAAGAAATTAAGTAAAATGGGAAGACACCTTGAATAAATGTAGAAAAAAAAATAAGACAAACTCGCTAAAAATGTTGTTAGTGCTACTTTTAGTCTATCTATATGTTAGACAAACAACATTTCGATATTAGACACTCTGAAAATGTCAAATAAAGCATCGTTTACAATAAAGTTTTAAAAAATACATATAATATTCTAGATACTCACATTCGAAAGCATCATAAGTAAATCCTGCACAATAAATGAAAAACAACGAAACCAAAACTGTCTTTTATTCTGTTGTACACGGACACAACCGCTCACTCTCTAAAACAACAGACAGACTGAAAAGAGACCTGACTGACTGAAACTGTCTTGCACACTCGCAACACGCTCTGCTAGTCCTTCGCACTTCTGCTGCCAACGGCAGACTGTCAGACACCGTCAGTGTCATTCATCGAAGCCCAGCCCACCTGACCCGGAAGTTGATATTGTGAAATACTTAGAGGGTCACATCAGGACACACCAGGAGTGCGCATGCCCGATGGCATAAATATTTACTTGCACTGTGTGCGTGTGTCGCCATTGTGTTATGGTTCCTCGCCAGCGATTGGTAACATTTGATCATTTTGATTCAACTGCTATCTCTGTTTTCTAATTTGTTCCACAGTTTTCTTTATTTTCATGTATTATACTCAAGCTATTTTCGTCCCATATTTTAAACAGATATTAGTGCGACCTTTGAAGTACGCTATGGTTGAAGTCCGACTCGTATCGAAAAAGAAAGTCTGAAAATCATATTGGGATTCCATAGATTTCCATTCATCGGCTTTCCGATCATGTGCATTTGTTTACATTTCCATCGTTGCCAAAGACGCTCTGAAAATAAAGTGTGAAAGAAACTTTCATTTTGATTGGCATTTGGCTCGAGAAATCTTTCCTCGGTTATAATGAATATTGCACTGATTTCTTTTCTGTTTAGTCTTATAAGCTTACCAAATTAGCTTATTCTGGGCTGTTGTAAAAACAAAACAGTCTTCTCCATCCCTCGCTCCTCTCTCGCTCTCTCTCTCTCTCTCTCTCTCTCACTCTCTCTGAAAATATGGTCACTTTCGTTTAATATGATAACGAATTGTGACAGACAGTCATTATCTGTCTTGGAATCATAATGTTCATCAGAGCTTACGGTTTTTGCGATTTATATCCAAAATGATCAATTTGTATGATTCTTATTGTAAAAACACGTCAAACTGCTGATCCCCATTTTCCAAGGCCAGGACTATAGGTCGTTTTTTGGTCATGTTTGTCCTGATGAAAGCCTTCAAAATGTCAACCATATCATTTTGGCTTTAATGCTTGTTAAATAATAACTTTTTTTCGCCACTCCACTTTTTATGGATTCTTTTGTCTTATGATTAGATATTTTTTACTACAAATATTTCTCTCAATCTAAACAGACAAACATCTTCATTTAGTCAAGCCTCTTCTCCTGCCTGAAGCATGGAGCTGGTGGATAACAGTAACCACATCTGCCTGATCTGCAACAAGACCATAGTAGGACTGTTGCAGTATGTAGAACACTTTCGTAGCCATGCTATTACTGAAAATACCAATAATGATGACACAAAGGATTTGTCTGCCTTGCAAGCGAAAAGAAACCCTTTAAAGACAGACATTACACAGAAATCTGCTAAGAGTCCATCCTCCTCCTGTCAATCTGCTTCAAAACCAATCCCGTCTCTCCCTGTGTCGCAGTCCCAACCAGAGACTGTAACTGTAACCAGGGTCTTTGGGCAAGATGACTCATCACTGGCAACTTTCACTCACCAAGATCTCCAAGATTCGAGGACAGCCCCTTTGTCGGTGCCAAAAGACAGCATTGATTTTTTCCAGTCCTTGGAACTTAAAAGTACCAGTGAAGAGGGTATTCAAAAACAAAAACTGAAAGCGTCACAGAGGTTGTCCATTCTGGAAGACGACCTTCATGCAGAGATTCTATTGCCAATAACAACGATTCTCAGTAACCTTGACTTCAGTAGCGATGATGAAAGCGTCGACTGTAACTACAATGACATTGCCGGGGGTGACGGGGCTTCTTCTGACGAAGACAGAGACGACTACTCATCAACAAATCCTCCGCAAACCCACACCGGTGGGAAGTGGAAACCAGGCCAAGGTCCAGGCCAGAGGAGAGCCGCTCCGATTGCAGGCAAGTGGAAGCCTGGTCAGGGGCCAGCGCCTGCTTCGCACAAAAACATCATGAAAAAGAAGGTCAAGTTGAGGGGGCCCATGGCAGACGCAGGGAAAGACTTCCACTGCAATATTTGTAATGAAACTTTTGCGGATCGAGGTGTCTTCTCCATTCATTTCAGTCAGGAAAAGCACAAAGCAGCTGTAGTGGAACGCAGACAAAGTAAGAAAAAGAATTCTGTGTCCAAAGAGGAATTAGGAGAAGACACTGCAAGAGGCAAACTTCAAACCAAGCTTCATGGAGCATCGTTGGCGGGTACAAAAGATTCTTCAGGGAAGACAGATTTCAAGGATAAGCATTACCATTGCTCTGTAAGCAATAGTTATATTCATTATGATTGTTTTTTTATTTGTTGGGGGAGTTTGTGGTCAAACGGCTCACACAACTCATAAAATAGTGATGTCAAGCATGTTTGATCGTACAAAGAAATGAGTGGATGACAAATGACAGAAGGAATTGGAATCCACACCTATCCCATCTATAAAACGCTGCAATCACTATTGCTGTGCCCTTTGTTGTTGTGGCAATTTACCCCACTAACCCGTTGCAGTGCTACACAGCAGCAGACCAAGGATGGGGATGTCCCTATCTTCCCAATGACAAATTTTCCCTCAGGGACAACTAAAGGAGATTTTCCATGTACAATTCTATTTCTAGGGAGGGCTTTAGATTCTAAATCTCTTTCTACATGCATAGAGAAATTTAAAGAAATTTAATTGTAATGAATAGTAATTTCTTTCCTCTTCTAAGCAAAGGAAGCTTTGACCAAGTTATTTCTATGTGTGTTTAGTTATCCATATTATTGTCTTGCCTTCTGGAAAATTCATGCACATATTTACCTGTCATTAACTATCGTTCTGTTTCCTTTTTGTATTAACCCTATCACAGCGAGGTCTGATTCTAACCCAACTAATGCAAAACGTATGTGTTCTTATACCAGATAAATCAGATTTGAGTGAACTGACAGACATATGCCATATATCAGTTCACTCAAATCTGATTTATCTTTAAGATTTTGGTGTCCTTAGCATTGAAAGGGTTGACTGGCTCTTTTTTTTACTTGCTGTGTCTTCATTTCAGGTGTGTGACCTGTATTTCAGTTGTCCCACAGTTTTCCAAACGCACTGTGACACCAAAGCTCATAAAGACAGTCTTCTCAAACAAGGCTCCAAAGAGCGTCAGAGCAGTGATGAAGTTATTTCCCAAGCAGATGACAACACTGGCCCTGGTTACTCAGACACACAAGCAAACCACTCGTCTGCTACGAGACAACAGTGGTATTCACTCTCAGTTCTATCTTACTATGAAATGATGGGTTGCAATATAAATATAATGGATTGGATTGGATTGGATATTTTAAGTCTTTGTTTGTCAAATTGATGTGAAGTAACATTCCATGCCAGACATTTACAGTACAAAAACTGACAATAATCTGATCATGATAAGCAAATTAAATAGCTTTATGATTATATCATATTTCACCAGTTAACTTTGTATGTAGCTACCTCTTTGCTCAATAAAGACTTTGTCTTACTGAATTCTTAACCAGTCTAATAAAATGCTAAGGACACCAGAATCTTTAAGATTTACCTGTTCCTTTACCAGATAAATCAGATTTCAGTGAACTGACATATGCTGGAAATTAAGATATGCCAGTTCACTGAAATATGATTTATCTGGCAAAGGAACATGTACATTTTCAAGATTTTGCATATTCTGTTCGTTTAGAATTGGACTTTGCAGTAAAGGGAGGCTCTTGTTGCAAAGTTGTTCATTTTTCTATGACAAAACTCTTTAATCCAGATATGAATATATATTTTTTTTTAGATGTTCTTAAATTCTTTGTCTCCTAAACTACAGGAAAGCCAAATCCAAAGAGCCTGCAGTGGAGGAAAAGCATGAATGCACCATCTGTAGAAAGTCTTTCAAAAGGAAATACGAAATGGCTCGTCATTTGCTGACCCGCATGCATCGAGTCAGAGCCCAGAGCAAGCCTCTGGACCAATGGGTCGACATTCTGGACAAGTACAACAAATATATGACACGTCTGAGTCCATTTCAATGCGGCATTTGCCAGTTTTATTTTAACAGACAGGTACGGCTGATTCAGTATCACACACACGCTCATGAGGGTAATATTAACCCTTTAAATGCTAGGATTATTTCTTACGCTGATAACTAGATCTCAAAATTTGTCTGTCCTCATTCCAGATAAACTAAGATTTCAGTGGACTGACTTTTGCCAAAAGCCTGTAATTCAGGTTTTTGGCATATTTCAGTCCACTGAAATCTTATTTATCTAGTATATAACACTTTATTTTTTGCATATTATGTTTGGTTAGTATTGGATCCTGCAGTTAAAGGGTTAAAATGGACTGCTGAGCTTGTGGTAAAGTATGGAAAAAAAGGTTGATAGGAACAGGAAAATGAGTATTATATTATTATAATATAGTGTTGATTAATAATATTTTAATTATTTTGTTTTGTTGTGTCTATCCTGAAGAAGGCCATAGGCCGAAACGTTGACATTATCATTAAAATTTTGTCTTAGTCTCTTTCATGCCTGTTCCTAGGTCTATTAACCTTTCTTTTCCATTGTTTATCCCACACTCCTATTTTGTTGTTATCTATGAATGTCTGTATTAGGGCAGTCCCCCAAATCTTACGTTGTGTTGGAAATGACAATCAAGATTACTGTGTCTAGATATAAGCTTGTTTAAAACTTTAGGTAGTTGTTTTTTTAAAGGATTTTGAAGAGGCAACTAAATGTATGTTTCGTTTTTTAGCAAAGGTGTATACTGTTAAACAGCTTTGATTCTCAACTTGAATATTATAATTATATGGCCTATTACTATGACCCTTTTAAAAAAAAAAATATCTCTGGATTTAGAGGGACTTTCTGGACCACATGTGCAGCCCTCGACACGTCAAAACCTGTAGGGACATGTTGGGACCCATCATGTGTGTAGCGTGTCGATACAAAACACACAAACATGCAGAGGTAAGGGAAGTCACTCCTATATTTTACCTGACGTAATTTATTATTAGATTCATAAAGTATGATAAAGTGATGTAACATTAAAAAATTAGATAAATCCCTATCACAAAGATGTGTTTCAGATTTGTTATTGATTTTGATAGGTTTCAGCAATTTTCTTAAAGATTATCTTATAAGAAGATAGTTGATGTGCTCCAAACTTCACACACAGTTGCTCTCACTTTTGCACATTAACACAATATGTCTGCATTGAAAGGGGCATACAGTTATATCCAATCATTGTTGTTGTCTTACCTCGTTCCCCAGATGATGGAGCACCTCCATCTTGTGGAGCACTTTGCGGCAGTGGAACGCAACCATGGAATGTGCATAATACGAGAAAGCCACTCAAAGATCACCTGCAAGTTTTGTGGCATAAAGATGCACTCGGCCGCCCGCATCAAACGGCATTGCGAGCTGCGTCATGCCGACCGTTTGTGCGACATCCAGGAAACGCTTGATGTGCGACCGATGGAATATAGCCAGCACAAGTGTCCTATGTGCCACAAGTCATTCAAAGGACAGTCCACACTGCAGTTCCATTTCCTCAGGGTATGTAGACAACCAGTTTTAGTGCTTATTATATTTTTTGTTATATTTGACAAAAAAGACCTGGGTCATTTTTTTTGGCTGGCATTTCAGTGAATTTCAGGCTTTTGGTATATATGTTAGTTCACCAAAAACTGATTTATCTTGTATAAGAACAGGCAAGTCTTGAAAATTTTGTTGTCCATACAATATGGGGTTGAATCATTTATGAAAAACTGTTTACTTTAATTATTTTCATGAGATAAGTTTGAACATAACTCATTAATGCCTTACTGTATCTTAATGTCATCAACAGATGCACAAAAACAGTTCTGTGTTCAATTGTGAGCTTTGTGACCGTGGGTTCTTGGATCAGCGTCGCTTGGACAATCACCTGCGCACTCGGTTCCACGCCAAACGTGTCATCGCGTCCAATTTGAAAGAGCCAAAGAAATCGGACACAAAAGAGCATCTCAAGTTAAACCCAGGTAGGATTGTGAGAAGACAAAATAGTAAATAAAGAGATAAATATATTATGTGCAAACCCCCCCCCCCCCAAAAAAGCTATAGACCAGAAAGCTAATATTGTATTTCAAAATTTATTTACAAGAGCAAAATTAATGTTTATCTCATAATTTTGTACTTTACAATTTGGTCAAGGCTGTCCTGTCCACCTGGCAGTAAATGAGGTGCTATATATATCTGTCTAGTCTGTAGCTCAAGCAAGGGTTTTGAATGGCATTTGTGCGTTGTTTTCCTTTCCAGGGGAATCTGATTCAGCAAGGAGTGCCACAGACGTCCACAGTCGACTTCGAACAACTCAGCACAGCAGCAATGACCTTGATGAGGTTAAGGTTAACGTTCAAGGTCATTCAGGCAAGAGGTTATATTCAGACATCAGATCGAGCCCTGACTGTGTGGACAGCGGAGAAGACACAAGGAGACGAAGTGCCAGGAAGAGAAAGACGAACCAATCAGAGCAGTATGATTACTCCGGCATGGACAACGGCCACCATGCAATCAGGGACCAATCGGTGAAGGAATCTGCCAGGAAGAGAAAACTGAAAATCAAACTCTGCGACCAAACGGGGAAACTGGTTTCAAATCTTGTACCTGATTTTGAAACTGACAATGTCTGGGGCAAAGGAGACCCAGGAGAAACAGAAGAAGATGACCCTTTGCTCCTTTCTGAGTCTGAGACGACCACCGTGTCCCAGAATGCTTCACACAGGAAATCAAAGGAAGATACTGACAATGCCGCGCTAGAGCAGGCGAGTCGGGATGTGTTCTCCTGTGTGTACTGTGACTTTGCTGCTGTCGAACTTGTCGAATTGAGGGACCACTACAACGAGACCCATCCCAATGACATTTTGTCGTGTCAGCCTTGTAATCAGCACTTCCTGTCTGTTAAGGTCAGTAAGGTCAACACAGATTGCTGATAGAACAATTACACTCAAACCTCGTTATACCGCCAGGTGTGGGAAAACAGTAAGTTGGTGGTATAACGAGAAGTATTTATCATATATGTCATAAATGTTCTTGAATAGATGTTGGCGGTATAAGGGGTGGTGGTATAACAAGGTTTCAGTGTATTACATAAATTGTTGTTTTGTCATCATGACTGACCCTAGTTCCCCTCCTGCCATTTGCATCTTGCTCAGCCAACTCAGATGCCTTGACAGCTTCTCTGATCAGGTTGCATTTGAGAATTTTTTTCTCAGGCAACAATCTAGGGCTAATGATTCGGGGTTGTAAAACAATATAAATTTTTTCCATACGAAAATAACTCACTAGATGTTGTGCTAATGTCCCTTGTCCATGAATGGAATTACCCCTGATAATTCTTAACCCTTTCAATGCTAAGGACACCAAGAATTATTACTGTTATTATACTAGATAAATCAGGTATGCCAAAAGCCTGAAATTCAGTTCACTGAAATCTGATTTATCTCATATAAAAAACAAATACATTTTCAAGATTTTGCATATTTTAGTTTGGGTTAGAATCAGACCTGGCTGTGAAAGGGTTAAGCTCTGATACAATCCTCATGTTGCTGCAATCTTCTCTCCATCTCCTATTCCCGATTGACTCCAACCCCAGGCCTACAAGATCCACTGCACAGGAAGGGGCCACCAGCTCAAGCTGAGAGAACAGCCGGGCAAGACCAAACTCCATAAATGTCTGCACTGCGACAAGCGGTTCTTGGAGGAGTCGTTCTGCGCACTGCACATTGAGACAATCCACAGACACCCCAGCTGTGAGGCTGACCTGCAGCGAATCCTCAAAGGATCCGACTTGGTGACTGAGCTCTATGGAGATCATGTGGCACAGGTAGGCCTATCCATTCGTTCAGAAATGCATGGGTACAGCAAGTGGGTGGATCTGAAAAAACCTGCAGCCCACTCGAAATAGGTCTATTCAGGGCTCATTTTGCCTGCATTGTAACCCTGAAGCATACGGTTGTTTAAAGATGGATGCCAGAGTTCATTCTGCTGGCAAGTATAGAGCTCAAACATTCATTTTACTGGCTTGTCCCAAAACATGTCCCCTTCATCCTCATAAATTCCAAGTGCCAGACTTCCTGATTTTTCACGATTTTCCTGAAAGAGAAAGCAACAGGTTGAAAATTTCCTGAATGCATTGGCAAAATTTTACCCATCGGATTTCAGGATTTGTGTAGTTTTACTTAAACAATTGTGTGTATGTGGGCCTAAGTAGTGCAAAAGCATGTTTGCAGCCTTAAGCAATGTTTTACATGATTCTTTTATGTACATTTTTTTTTAAAAGCAAAAACAAAATTGGAAATTTTCCTGATTGGCAAAGTTTTGCCAGCCAAATTTCAGGCTGAAGTATAGGCCGATCACTGGCCAATTGTTGTAGATCACCATTGGTAGTGATGCATTAGATCACCATTGGTAGTGATGCATTAGATCACCATTGGTAGTGATGCATTAGATCACCATTGGTAGTGATGCATTA
>JAUEKZ010253594.1:0-19709 GCA_031471865.1 Melibe leonina
AAAAAGTAAGATGACAGATAAATCCAAAAGATAAGAAACAGAAGTAGCGCCCACCAGAGGCGCCCGCCAACCGCCCGTTATGCGGTAGAAGAACAACATGTACTTTTTTTTGAAGATGTCACATACTGCCGTCGGATTGGAATCACATCCCGGTGTGAAAGGGTTAACATTAAATAAGCCTCATAGTATAAAAAGGACCCCTGAATGGTTCGCAAAAAAGTGATTATCTTATAATGGAACTAAGATTTCTTTTTTTTTCAATGAAATATGGAAGTTTATATGGAATTTAATAATACAGTGAGAATCTTATGCAAGATATGATTTGATAACAGACGGGTGCCGATAAGAAAAGAGCTAAAAAACAAGAGAAGACGAAATACGTAGAAAAGTGACCGACATCGGATTCGAACCCGGGACCTGCCACAGCACTCATCCTCTGGCTTCAAGCACACGACAGAGGGTTTATTCCACTTGGCCACCGCTACCCTGAAACATTTTCATTATATCGAGACAAGACTGGCATCATTACATAATAATATGATAACCTTCACTGATACCTTGGAATTTTATTAAAGGGATACCCAAAAGCAAAAATTTCCCTTAAAAACTTAAAAGAAATATGAATATAGAAAGAAATCCAGAAACTATCTCCGTTTATTTCTCTCCCTCTTTCTCTCTCTGAAACATACACACACACACACACACACATACACACGCACATAAGAAAGGAAGTAAAACAAAAAAATCCACGGAGCAAACTCTCAGTCTTTCTCTTTCTCCCCCGTCCGTACGTCCATCCATTCTTTCCTCCCTCCCTCTCTCTCTCTCTCTATCTATCTATTTATCGATCTCTTCATCGTTTTATCTCTCTGGGTGTTGAAGATACAACACGAAACAACATTGTCAGTACTACAAAATACGAGCATTAAATTGTCTGTCTCTATCTGTCTGTCTGTCTCTCTCTCTGTATGTCTGTCTCTCTATATCTATCTATCTCTCTGCCTGTCTGTCTATCTATATCTATCTATATATTTGTCTGTCTATATATCTGTCTGTCTGTGGTAATCCATCTGAAGACCCAGGCGTTGGATGAAGGAGTCTCTCATGGTCGGATGTCCAAGACGTACAAAGGGACGAAATCAGTTTTCACAATGATCTCAGAATTGTTGGAAATATCTGTAAAATCACAGTGAAAACCAGCCTCGTAAATAAGGTGTTGAAGATCGAGTAGCCTCCCTTGTCTCTCGTCTCCAAAGGTCCTTCCAGTCTTGTTGACCCTTTCAATGATCAAGCGTTCTTTCTCATACTACGAACTACCCTCCATCAATTTTTTCAATGTTTGCCTTTTCTTATACACCAAATAAATCAGATTTCAGTGATTTCAAATGATTTTCTGGCTTGTGGCATATGCCAATCCACTGAAATATAAATGAATATTGTGGTAAAAAAAAGTGTAAATCCAGTCTTTTAAACCTTCGTGCATGGCCAACCACAATGCAATGTCATGGTATTCGTCAAGAACCAGTTTTGTGTTCAGTCATTACCATGTAAGACATCCGTGACTAAGCAATGGCTGGTGAGTGCAAGTGCATTGCAATTTGTAACATTTTTCTCCAATGCATCATCACACGGTCGAGGATGACAAACAGAGTACAACCTTCGTTGTTTACAAACAAACACACACGACCATCTGAAATAATGCAACGATCTGATTGGCCAAGAATGTTTGTGTTCAGTCATTACCCTTAGATCCGTCCGTGACACACACAGAGGGACGGAGAGTGAGAAGGATGGACTGTGATGTCTCATTCAAACTTCTCAGCCTTCTAAGAACTACTTCACCACTTCGAGGTTTCGACATAAAGCGTTGCTTCCCTGTAATCATCCTGTCAATCATTTTGCAAACAGCGAAAACAACAATAACAAAACGAACAAGAAACAAAGAACAGTAACATTGTTTTCATCTTGGTTGCATCACGTCAGGAATTTGTCTGTTATCACCTGAAACCAATACTTTAAAAACATAGGAATATTTCGTTAAATTGAATAACAAAAATAATTCTTTTCGTCCTTCTCCTCCTCTCAAGCTAACTGACAGTTAGCAGATTTACCTTTGGTTACAAACACAATTACAATGATCTAGGAATCAACTAAAATGATACATAAAATCCAAGGAGGCCATGAACAGAATCAAAATTAAATAAATGGCTGGTCAGGAAAGGGCAAAGAACCAATAAATATAGAAAGGAAATTCTTTGATGTCATTGTGAAAAGACAAGACCATGAACCGTACGCAGTGCTTTGAGAAACAGACTGTCTGAATAGATGACGAAACATGCATTTCGCGCAATATCCAGACCCAAAACCAGTTAATATTCAATGTTCAAAGGTAGCACGGCTTTGTATGCAAACGAATACGTCACATAAATAAGTCTGGGGGCGGGGGAAGAGGGGTAAGGGCAGACGTGTTGATGACCCAAAGTAGCCTTAGATTTAGATTGCTGTTGGGTTGGAGCGGTCAGTGACTGAACTGGTCACTCCAGGCAAAGCGATGACCATCGCACACTCAACCGTTACCTACCTACCTTTTCCTTTTTACATGGCCGAAGCGGTCATCGCGGACGCCTGTCAAAAACATGCCAAAGATGACCACCAAGTTTTTATACGGTCCATATTGGGCCTTTGAACTAGCCGTAAGTCAGTCAGTCCAGTCAGCAGCACCAGTCGGGGGACGAGGAGGTACGCCAGGTTCGAAAAGGTCCTGGAGTCCGAGAACCTCCATAATTCATTAAACCACCTGCTGGGGATGCTGTTGTTGTCGTCTAGAAAGGCTATTGTCCAACAGGCATTAAAATGACAAAGACAAACTGATTTGGTCGACGTTTCGGCCTATGGCCTTCATCAGGACAAACACAACAAAATTATAATATGATACGAAAATATTACATTATTAAGACACTGTAACAATATGTTACTCCACTGAGGTAACACGAACATTTTGAGGATTTTGCATATTGTTTCAGTCCGCTTCGAATCAGACACCGCTGTGAAAGGGTTAAAATCTACTTTTGTCGGCAGTATCCACCGCTGGCTTTTCCATCCATCCTCCACACGATTTGTACAGCCAGTGATTCGATGAAGGTCATGGGCATATTACCAATCTGGGGATGGATTACAACAACAATAATAGCATCGTTATTATGCACAGTAAGATGATGGAGGACTGTGCCTGCTATTTCAGACCACTGCCAACATTGACAACGTCGGAAAAATGGTGCTTGATTTAAGAGGCTACTAAACAACTAAACTCCCCTCTTTCTCGGAGCAAAAAAAATGTAATGACAAAATTGCATGCTTACAGTGGTGGGTTGGGGGGGGGGGGGGGCAGAAAAAAAGTAGGAAACGGGGTATCATGAGCGTTCCAAAACAACACAAGAACTTGGAGAGAACTGGTAACAGATCTCAATGGTGGATTTAAAGGGGGGTTTGACCACGACCATTTGCATTGAAGTGAAGGCTCACTGTATAATTCCTCATAGAAAGCGATTCAACCTAGAACGGTAATCCAGTTTCGAAATGCATCCACTGGTAACATTGTTATTGTTACACAATCCATAAGAGGCAATCGTCTTTCATCATAATACACACTTTAAAACTAGATAAGTAAATTATGAAACATAAAATGTATACCCTGTGACTAACAGAGTCCGTCTATCTGTCTGTCCGTCTCCCCGACTGTCCATCCATCCGTCTGTCAGTCTGCTCGTCAATTCGTCTGTCTGTCTGTCCGTCCGTCCGTCTCCCCGACTGTCCATCCATCCGTCTGTCAGTCTGCTCGTCAATTCGTCTGTCTGTCTGTCCGTCCGTCCGTCTGTCAGTCTGCTCGTCAATTGGTCTGTCTGTCTGTCCGTCCGTCCGTCTCCCCGTCTGTCCATCCATCCGTCTGTCAGTCTGCTCGTCAATTCGTCTGTCTGTCTATCCGTCCGTCCGTCTCTCCGTCTGTTCGTCCGTCCGTCTGTCAGTCTGTTCGTCTGTCTGTCTGTCCATCTGTATGTCCGTCTTTCAGTCTATTCGTCTGTCTGTCTCCCAATCTGTCCGTCCGTCTGTATGTCCGTCTTTCAGTCTATTCGTCCGTCCGTCTGTCTGTCTCTACGTCTGTCAGTCTGTTCGTCCGTCTGTCAGTCTATTCGTTCGTCCGTCCGTCCGTCTGTCAGTCTGTCCACCATGCAGTAGTAAAATTCATCATTTCCTGATCGTCTTCTATCGGCAAACTAACAAAATGAACAAGTTTGAATAATCATTGCACTACATATTTTAATCGTAGTATATTCCCATCTCGTCTCCCGACAAGCCCATTGCCATTCCCTCCACGAATATCATTCATAAAAAACCGACGAATTCTGTCATCGGCTTGTCAACCCTAAAAGAAGGACAGACTTGGTAGAAACTACGTGCATGTATGCATACATTGCATTAATTCCTCATATCTCGTTACTCATCAAACCAACCAGCCAACCATCTAGGTATGGAGGAAAAGAGGATAAGGAGTTGGGGGGGGGGGGGGGGAGGGGCGGCGGCAGGGGACTTCAAACTGTTAGTTGACAAGTGGTTAACCCTTTCACTTCCAAGGTTAATTCTCAAACTACAAACAAGAGGCATCAAAATCTTCCAAATGTGCCTGTTCATAGACCAGATAAATAAGATTTCAGTGGACTAACATATATGCCAAAAGCCTGAGTTTCTTATTTATCTAGTATAAGAACACGTTAAGTCTTGAATATCTTTTACATAATATTATCATCATATTCTGTTTGGTTTGAATCGGACCTCGCAGTGAAAGGGTTAATACCAGTCAGTGGTGGTCAGTGCACGAGACGAGCACTGTTGGCTGCATCCGTGGCCAAGCGGGCAATGCACCTTGAACCAGGGGAGGCTGTGGCTGTGGCTGTGGCTGTGGCTGTGGCCGGGCCTGATAGAGTTGAAGGCTAATGACGACGTTCCTATTCGTACGGTGTCCTCATATTATAATCCCACCCCCTCCCCCTCCCCTCACCCCTTTCTCACTGGCCATGGCGTCATCGTCCTCTATTTAAAATATTTTTCCTTATAACGTATTCTTGTCAAAACCATAAAAAAACAAAAACAAAAACAACAACAAACAAACAAAAACAAATAATACAAAATTGGCAATCAGAATTGAATGATAATGTTGTGCAAATCCTTTTGACCGAAATATCATCCGATAAATAAGTCTACAGGAGTACGTTTAAGGTTATAATATTATCTTAAATACATAAAAAGTACAAATAAAACCAAAACTTCAAAATGAAATGGAGAAATTGCATAAGTCAAAAATTGCGGATGGAAATGGAGGCGGGGTAGAACTGTTAGCGCAGAGACGCATCACCCAATACACAGGGTTCGGAACTTCTCTACAATTTACTTTTTCGGTAACGAAAATCGCTATCAAGCCATTAGGGGTCGATTTCATGAACTCTCCATCCGTCTGTGCGTCCGTCCGTTCGTCTATTCCTCCGTCTGTCCGTCAATCTGTCTGTCTGTCTGTCCATCTGTCCGTCTACCTCTCCGTCTGTAGTCTGTCTGTCCGTCTACCTCTCCGTCTGTAGTCTATCTGTCTCTCCGTCGGTCGATCCATTCGTCTGTCTGTCTATCCGTCTGTCTACCTCTCCGTCTGTCAGTCTGTCTCGCTCTCGATCCGTCCGTCTACCTCTCCATCTGTCCATCCACCTATGCGAGTGTCCATCCAACCGTCTGTCTATCCGAGTGTCCATCCATCCGTCCGTCAGTCTGTCCACCAGCAGTGCATCATCATCTCCTCAAGGTTACGGCAGGATATTCCTACCAATGTAACACATCGAGCATCGACCCCTAACGGCCATCGTGTGCCGTGTGATCGACAGGGCACCGCTTGGGCCATCCGTCACTCCGCCACGTCGGCAAGACATCAAAGGCGTGTTTCGGTGACAGCTAGACTAACGGGCACATGCATAATTTCTACCTCTAGGTAGGTAACAGGAGCAAGTACAGGTACGCACACACATGCATACTTACAAGTATTAAGACTACAATTAACGTAAAATGACTGTAATCACCTGCAGGGGAGTGGTACGGTGTGTGTGTGTGTGTGTGTGTGTGTGTGTATGTGTGTGTTTATCTATGTGTATATGTGTGTGTGTGTGTGTATATATATGTGTATGTGTGTGTTTATCTATGTGTATATGTGTGTGTGTGTGTGTTTATCTATGTGTATATGTGTGTGTGTGTGTGTTTATCTATGTGTATATATGTGTGTTTATCTATGTGTATATGTGTGTGTGTGTATGTGTGTGTTTATCTATGTGTATATGTGTGTGTGTGTGTGTTTATCTATGTGTGTGTATATATATATGTGTTTTTAAAAAAACGGTCAACCAGGCCTAAGCTCCAAAGACCCTGTCCATCTCGTCAAGCGGCATAATGTGCTTGGCATTTTATCATTATCGTCCTCGTCATTATCATCATCATCGTTATCATCGTCGTCCTGACATCTTAGTGGTAGAAATAGAGTGCGGTAATGGTATTAGTAATAGTAGTAGAAGCAGTAGTAGTAGTTGTAATAGAAATAGTAGTAGTAGTAGTAGAAGTAGTAGTCGTCGTCGTCATGGTTGTGGTAGTAGTAGTAATAGTAGCGGTGGTGTTTCTGGTGATGGTGGTGAATGAAAGAAAGGAGGGGGAGGTGGTTGGGGAGAAGGAAAGGAGGGAGAAGGCGAGTAGGCAGAAACATCAAGGGCTCAATATCTCAATATCAGGTGAAAAATTGAGTTTTTAACCATTCAGGCACACAGCATGCATCGAGCTGAGCCTCCCCCCCAAAAAAAACAACAACAACAACAACACCCCAACAACAATGACCTTGAAGACATTACCAGTCTTTCTTCACACACGATTTTGCTGGGATAATGTAAAGTAAAAAACAAAGTAAGTCCTTTAGAGCCTTATGGCCCATGGACTAGGAGTTTATTCCGGTTTTTGTAGCATGAAGTGGACAAATGACAATGGTTGCCATCCTCTGGATAGGACGTTGGGGTCTATACCAGACTACTTTCCCAAACCCAAATTGTGAATTGGTACCCATTTTACACCAGGGTGTGGTGAGGCAATATGAGTAAATTTTCTTGCCTAAGGAAAAACCGAAGTGCCCCTGGTAGGAATCTAACCCGGAGCGGGTTCTGTGCTGCATCGCTACCAGTTAGGCCACCGCGCGTCCTTTTGATAGGACAAGGCATTCATAAATAAGTAATCTGTAAATCAAGGTAAACACACACACACACTCTCTCTCTCCTCTTGTTTTCTCCCTCCCTCGCACTCTACCACTTTCTCTCCCCCCTCTCTCTGTCTGTCTGTCTGTCTGTCTGTCTGTCTGTCTCTCTGTCTGTCTCTCTCTCTCTCTCTCTGTCGCTGGTAATTAGAATGCATAATCACTATTTATAAATAAAGATCTAAAGACTGAAATAAAAGAGACGGCCCTGTTACGTTAATCCCGGCAGATCATCATGTTGCACGCTGCATGTCGCATTCACGTTGCATGTCGCATTCAGCCCTCAAACGAAATCGCGGACGGTCAACCTGAGAGAGTCAGACTGATATACGGTCGGTCAGTCATCGCCAAAGCACTATTTCACCCTCTCACTGCAAGGTCCAATTCTAACTAAACAGAATGATATACAAAATACTCAAGATTCCCGTGTCCTTATACCAGATAAGTAAGATTACAGTGGACTGACAAAATATGCCAAAATCCTGAATTTAAGGCATATCATGTCAGTCCGCTGAAATAGTATTTATCTCGTATAAGAACAGGTACATTTTGAAGGTTTTGATGTTTCTAGTAAGCAATTTGAGAAATAACCTTAGCATTGGAAGGGTTAACACATACGTATCACGCCCAGGGCTAACAGCGTTCATTGACTGCGTGCTTGAACGAATATGCACCAACAACAGAAGTCAGTGCGATGTGGCTCTACCAGATATCGTGCGTGACGCGTCTTGATACCCAACTAAGATATTTCATAACCCCCGACTGTCCGCTTCTCTAGATCGGACTCAACTTGAATCTCGACCACTGTTTTTGTAACCCTATCGGCCATTGCCACAACACCGCCATCTTTGATGTCTGCAACCATGGAGACCATAAAGGCTATTGTAATGCTCCGTATTCACTTTTGATGGAAAGGAAATTATGTACTATTACTTACTATTATCATAATAGCATCGCCATCACCATCATGATTAAACTGCTACTGCTGCTACTACTACTACTACTGCTAATACTACTACTACTGCTACTACTGCTACTACTGACTGCAACAAGTACCATTACTATCAGATCTACAGAAAATATACATACTATTATTTTATCATTAATATTTAGTATGCCCGTAACTCATGCTGTGAACATAAGCGAATTCTTTACTTATGTAGGTATAATGACTTTAACCCTTTCACAGCAAGCTCTGATTCCAACACAACTGAAATATATAAAATCATGAAAATGTACATGTTCTTATACCATATAAACCAGATTTCAATGAACTGATATATGTATATCAAAAGCCTAAAATCCAGGCTTTTGGCCTGATTTATCTGGTACAAGAACGAGCAATTCTTGAAGATTTTGGTGTCCTTAGCATTGAAAGGGTTACATTTGATAATTATCGGATTTAACAATTCTGGAGACTCCGATGCGACAATTTTGTACTGAATCTACCTGAAATCGATCAATAAGGAAGAGATAAAAAATACGAAAGTAGGTAGGTACGACTATCAAGGATGTACGACCATCACACACCTGCCTGCACTCCCCCATCGCGGTCGGTCAACAGCCTGGCGTTCATGTAACCAACATGGCCGCCAATCACGTGACCAACATGACCCCGACACCCTCTGATCAATGACCTCTGACTGACTGTGTAACGTGTAACCTGTAACCTCAGTCTGTCAGTCAGTCGGTCAGTCAGTCGGACTGTTCCTCATCAAACGCGAAAGAAGGAGAGATTTATATCTTTTTTAAAAAGGGAACAACTGAAAAAAAGCATAATTTTCTTACACATTGCACCCTCTTCCCTCATGTCACTGGCATTTATTTAGGAATGGAAGTTCCTTCATCATCCCTGACGTTTTTGTGAATTAAAGGGAAAGAGAAATGAAGAGAGAGTGAGAGTGAGAGTGAGGGAGAGAGAGAGAGAGGGAGAGAGAGAGGGAGAGAGAGAGAGACAGAGAGAGAGAGAGAGAGAGGGAGAGAGATACAGAGAGAGAGAGAGAAAAGGAAGAAAGGGTAGGAAGCGAAAGAGAATAAAGAAACAGAGAGAGAATAAAAGGGGAAAAGTGTGAGAGAGAGAGAGAGAAGGAAGAAAGAAAGAGTAAGAAATAGAGGAGAGAGAGAGTGAAAAAGGGAAAGAAGAGAGAGAGATAAAGAGGGAAAGAGAGAGAGAGGGAAAGAGAGAGGGATAAAGAGGGAAAGAGAGAGAGAGAGAGAGAGAGAGAGAGAGAGAGAGAGAGAGAGAGAGAGCCATATCAATTAACCAACATGATATATGAGCAAAGGGAGAGAAGTGAGTATATTCACGGAAATCACATTTTATGCGTCGTGGGAAAATCCCCACAACACGTCGTTTTGGGAGCTGCCAGGCTAGAGCTGATGACAACCATATTGTGAGAGTAGGTCTGGTAAGTAAGATGTCAATTTACTGAACTCGGATTAATCTGGTATAAGAACATGTGGATATTTGTATTTGGAAGAGTTTGCATGTTTCAAGTTCGGCAAGAGTCAGACCCCGCTGTGAAAGGGTTAAATTAAAATTGACTAATTAGAACTGTAGTAATGCTGCACTATCAGTCACAAGATAAAGAAATAGACGTAATGTAAAATTATCATGCAAAACGGGTTGTAATATGTGAAAGGTTCCGAGAAAAATGGATTACCGTACAAAACAAAACTGGACGTTTCGGGCAAATGGCCCTTCATCAACAGTAAAATTATCAGGAATGAAAAAAAAAAAGAAAGAAAGAGAGCAAGTGATAAACGTACCCGTCGGCAGTCGTATCATAATATCAAAACAATCATAATGATATCATCATAATATTCCCGACAGTCTTGCATTATTTGAAATTAAAATTTATAAACTCAAAACGTACTTTGTGATTTAAAAAAAAGACCTATATAAGTTCGACAGTTGTCCATTGCTAAAAATGAACGAAAATGAAGAAAAATATGATTAAAAAACACACAATCAAACATCATCAGTTATGATGCGGCAAAGGAATATCAACCACCATCAAACAAGAGGAGAGGACAGGAGGAGAGGACAGGAGGATAGAGAGAGAGAGAGAGAGAGAGAGAGAGAGAGAGAGAGAGAGAGAGAGAGAAAGAGAGAGAGACAGAAATAAAGAGAGAAAGATAAAGCGAGAGTGAAGGACATATCTTGTTGCGAAAGATGTAACAATATATTCGTCTCGATATCCCAGTCCAGGCTATTCCCTCTCTCCCTACCCCCCTCTCTCTCTCTATCTTTTCTTCTCTCTCCCTCCCTCTATCCATACTGTCCTCTTACTCTTTTCAAAGCTGAAGCTGCGTGTCTCTGTCTGTTTGTCGGTCTGTCTGTCTGTCTTTATCTCTCCCCCCTCTGTCTCTCTCATTAACCAATACAGTCTCTTACAATCACTTAAGGCGAGACAATGTCTAAAGATAGCACTTACTACATGACGCTGTGAATATCTAGTTAGCGATCTACTAGAGTCCTATCTGGAGGGTGCTGTACCAGGTCTGTTTCAGAGTTTGCGCTGTCCACTATTCAACTCTGTTTGGTGTGGGGCCAGTCGGGAGTCTCTCAACGTCAGTACATTTCCCTTGCTTCCCATTGTGGTCAACATCTGGGAAATGCATAAATAAATACATAAATAAATCAATCAATAAAATTTTATTTAAGAATGAATGAATGAATGAATGAAAGAAAGGCATTTCCATAGCGCATTTCTAAAATTACAAATGCTTAAAGCACTTAACATTGAAAGAGACGGAAAAAAATATCCATACAATTTAAAGAGTGATGCTATACCAAAGTCATACTGCATGTTTTGTAATTTTCAATAATATGAACATTTTTCATCGTCAGTAATTCGCAAAGTGTTATAACAGTATTTTTTTTTGGTGGCGAAATTTGGGGAAGGAAGCCCTTTGTGCAAAGGGGTCTCCGAGTCGGTCGGTGGATGCGTGCAAAGAAAAGTTCACAGATAGATTGGATAGGGAGGGAGTAGGACCGGGGACTGGGGAGGGCAGGTCTGACTGAACCACACGACGCTGCTGCTTCGTGCCTACAGGACAACGCGTCTATTACCTTTTTTGTTTGTTTTTGTTTTTTGTTCTTCCGGCCAAAATTATTTCTTAATCCAATCTTCTACATTTAACGCGCCATATCGGTAAAAACACGGGGAAAAGCATGGAGGGACACATAGTATTCTTACTTACCAAAAAAAAAAAGTAAAGTGGAGTCTTATATAGCGCTGATATCTACGAATTGTGCTAATCGCGATTTACACTTTTTACTTTCCCCGGCCAACAGTAAACATTAAAACACACAGGACAAGACAACCGCTTGTAAGGCGTGTTACATAGTGCTGGGTCGACAGTAGGGTTTTCTGATCCCGGGAAAAAATTCCGCCTCTGAAGGGGATTGAACCCGGAACCTTATTCAGCACAACAGTCTGATGCTCTACCAACTGAGCTATTGCGCCCCCAAAGAGTTAAGTCAACAAGTTTAGAGCAGACAGGTTTAGGGGGACATGGGTGGGGAGTGGGTGGGGAGTGGGTGGGGAGTGGGTACATGCATAGCATAGGGCAGGTAGCAAGCAGCAGCTATCTCGTGGGAACCACCGAGACGACGGAGAGTCGAGTCTACACCGTTTTTTACGAGTCGTGCCATTTATTCATTATTCGCCCGATTTGCGTTGGCGGGAAGGCACGTACACGCACATAAAATACGCCTACCGTTCTATAGTGCAATGATCGGAGCAATTGACTTGTGATAAATTAACCCTTTATAACTTTGATCCTCACTGACCACTAAACCCCGTGGACAGCTAACAAACTTTGTTATGAGAGTTACCGCACCTGGCGTTTGTCCGTTCCGTTCCTTGATGTTCTAATGTCGCCGACAGCGTTCTCTTATGTGTCTCTCTTTTTTTCGTCACAGGCTACACCCAAGGACAGTCTTTATTTTTTTAAATTCTTTTCACTCTATGCGTTTTTCCGCCGTGAACATCCCTCTAAAAGAGACATTTGAAAACAGAAAGTGAGATGATTGCCGTTTAAGTTCAGTGTTTTATAATTAATTATAGGTCGGGTAAATTGCAATTCATTCAACAAACTATAGTATGTTATACAGGAGTTTGAAAATGGAGAAGCTGGTCCGAACATGATTACTTGTACATAAAGAGACTGGCCCTAATATGTGCCTGAATAAAAAGGACGCTAAGGGCGGTAACTAATCAGTCTATGGAATGACGGCCAAGATTAAATAAATGCGCCGCAGAAATGCACTCACGCATAACAGGCAACCCCGGAACTGGAAAGGTTGTGGTCACACCAAGTCAACAGGTGACACAAAAATGGAGGCCAGTGCCATGCTTAGAAAGGGCAAAGACATAAAACCCGTACAAAGACGAAGACAAAATGGAAGGAAAGGACCGGGACGTACCACTCGAATTTTATGTCCATTTTCTCCCTCCAAAACACCACCTGGCCTTCGCCTGTAGAACATAGAATTCGATCAATGAAGTCGTGGTAGGCACAAGGACACGAGATGCAATAAAATCAAACCAGCTGCTGAGAGGAGTCGGCAGATTCGATACTGTTGCCGGTGGGCTCATGAATTACTTCACAAAACCATAGTATCATTTAATACTAAAGAGATGGTTGGAGATAAATAGATAGATAGATATATAGATAGAAACACATACCTATAGATATATAGATGGATATATAGATAGATATATAGACAGACACACAGACGGATAGATAGATAGATAGAGCAGAGACTGACCAAGGTCGCACTGGTCATCACGGAATCCATTCACGGTTCTGTCCAGTGTCCAGCGGGCTAACCTCAAATACGATGTGGCCTTTGCCATCCAGCACAATATCGACCCGCGACAACGCCACAATGCCAAAAGACGCGCACTCGTGAAATCTGAAATCACTAATCCTATTATAGTGTTATGCACACATCCCAGTTTATTTACGACTCTCGTAATGGAGACGGCGTTTAAAAAATACAATACGACTCTAATGCCGATCACAGCAAACAGCGCGGGTTCCTTTGAAGTATGGACGCGGCAGGTGTGAAGGAGGCAGAGTTTGGACATTGGATTATCCCCTACCCCCCCCCCAACCCCCTCTTCTCTCTTCTGGTCTTTATTATCATTCTCATTCTCATTTGTGATCACCCCCCCCCCTTTCCATCACCCTCTGTGTTCCATGAAAAGTCAACACATAAACCGCAAATTAGAAGATACTGTACTGTACAATTTTTAAATCCCAAGCTTCGGCAGCTCAAAGTCACAAACCTACACACAAACACATACATACACACACACACACGGACACATACACACAATGATATCAATCATACATTTATTATACCACTGCCATAATCTTTCCCTTATATCGGGCTTCACAAACTGCTTCAAAAAAGGAAAACCAATTAGTTACTCTACATTCATAACAATAAATCAGTTTCACACAACGACCAACAATAAATGGTTTCGTCGCGTTGAGGGAATCATTTTTAAAGTCATGAAGCAAGAACAGTGATGATAACACAAAAACACCCCCCCCCCCCCCAAAGGAGGAAAATAGCCAGATTTCAAAGAAAAAACACAAAAGAACCAAATAAGATATAAAGAGGAGAAAATGTCATCAAAAAGGAGGAATTCATCCTTTTGGAAGAAAATTGGCATCACTGCAAGTAATGAAATGGAAGTCAAAAAGAGGAGGTGTGTCTTCCATAGTCTCTTTCTTACAAATGTTGACATTCACTCATTATCATCCTCGTCAAAAAAAAAAATCTCGTTAAAATTTGTGGTATTTTCCACACACAATACCTCAACGAGAACCACCAAAATAATACAAAATATTACAAATTCCTTCCACCCATCACTGTTTTGGAACAAAAATAAATTGGTTAAAATGCAAGTCTCTTCCCCTAAATTTCCCAAATCATTAGTATGTTCGGGGGTACAAGTCAAGACGTCCACCCACTTCACACACACTGAGACACACACACACACACACACATACGCACACGCACACCCAAACACACATACATACACACACACAAATACCCAAACACACACACGCACACACACACACACACACATGAATACACACACATACACCCAAACACACATGCATACACACACATACACACAAACAACTCGCAGGTTGACTCCTACAACCACTTGCCCCGTCTCGCGGTGTGAGAAACAAGACAAAGCGCACGACACAACGGGGAAACCCGAAACGTGCGCCCCCCAAAAAACAAAGTTGGAGACTACAACAAAAGAGAAACCGGAGCACTTACTTGTGCACAACACACACACGCACACGCACACGCACACAATCGTATTGTACCCCCCTACCACCACACAACACAATGGCCACACCACGCCACTTGGACACTCCCTCCCTGCTTGACAAAATCGGGATAAAAGACAAGACATTAAAAATCTGTTCTGGCTCTAAGCTACTTGAGAAATTAATCCGAAGGGTCGTGTGATTTTACACAATTTAACAATTCCCGGAGTTGTAGAGACGGGAAACTATGTAGCCGAGAAGTTTGTCACTAATCAAGCAAGAAGCTTTTTTGTGTTCAGTTTTTTTCTTCTTAGGGTAGAGAATCTGATGTGTGCTACCTCACCATTCTAGACAGTGTAAAAACTGAATAAGGTTGCTAACTGGTGGCCGTGAATTCTCTGATAATTACCTTCCCAATTATGCAGCTGCCGTAGAAGGAGGAGGAGGGTAGTGGTAAATGAGGGTAAGATGGATGGGCGGATGGGTGGAGAGAAATAGGAGAAACTGGATGCGATTTGATCCAAAGCAGAAGGGGTTAAGACGCAAGCAAAGGGGATGAAAAAATAGAAAGCAAATTGGCACAGCAATTCAGGATGTAGAGAAAGACAAGAGGGAATGGGAAGGAAGAGGGAGAGAAAGAGGAGGAGGGGAGGAAGTGGGAGTAGGAGAAGAAGAATTATGAGGAGGAGAGATGGATGAGGGGAGAAGTAGGAGGCGAAGAGATAGTAATAGAAGTGTCGTAGTATGTAGTAGTAGTATGTAGTAGTAGTAGTAGTAGTAGCAGTAGTAGTAGTAGTAGTAGTAGTAGTAGTAGTAGCAATAGAAGAAGTAGTAGTAGTAAAAGAAGAAAGACGGAAGAAGAAGAAGAAGAGGCAGGAATGAAATGAAGACGAAGAAAGACTATGCACTGCTAAGGACACCAAAGTCCTCAAGATTTGCATGTTCTTATACCAGATAAATCAGATATCAGTGAACTGGAAAAAAAACAAAAGAGAAAAAAGAAGTCATGATGAATTACAGCAAAAGGTGTCGCGTGGTTATCTTGCTGATTCGTAATTTTCCTTCAAACATAGATGGGACTTAAGTTCTTGTAGATCTCACAGAGAAAAGTTAAAAATGTTAAAAATATCCAAAACGATTTTACAAAGATAAAACCATAATGATAAAAGCTAGTGTTTTTGGCAGTGTACCACTAAAGAATCCCCTTGCAATGTTTGTTTATAATCTGATGAATGATTTTACAGATGAAACAAAATACAGGTTTGTGCATTCTCTGTAATTGTTATGAAGCTGCAGAAATTCTGTAATATTCATATTTTTGCGGACGTAATGACAATAAAAAACAAATAATAGCACCACAATAATCTCCCTTGGCAAGGAGTCAGTTTGTTTATTATGTATTTGTTGCTGTTGTTGTTGTTTGTCCTCTGTTTCCTATCGTCTACTCGTTCACCTTGGTGTCACAGGTAGAGTCGAATTGTCTTTCTGACAGCTAACCTATCTGTACTACCAGTCCGTACACAGTGAGGTCTGACTTTAACCCAAATGAAATTATGCAAAATCTTGAAAATGTACGCGTTCTTATACAAGATATATCATATTTCATTGAACTGACATAATATGCCGAAAGCCTGAATTTCAGGCTTTTGACCTATGTCAGTTCACTGAAATCTGATTTATCGTGTATACGAACAGGCAAATGTGTAAGATTTTGGTGTCTTTAGCAGTGGGAGGGTTAAGGTTTGGTTGGTTGTTGCCAGTTTACCGCCCCTTTAAAAAAATAAATATTAAAACACAATTTAGGTCATATCAAAGGCGAAGCTCTCTAGACAAGTTAACGTACTGTCACACAGAGAGAGACAAACGGAAACCTCACTCGAATGTCTCTTATTAAATAGTATGAAAATACGAATGAAAAAAACCAACCCTCTCAATGCTGAGATAAGCTAACTAGATTTATCAAATCTTTTTTTTTGTTTTTTTGTTTTACAAATAAATCATATTTAAGGGAACTGGCATAGGTATACCTAAAGCCTGATTTTGCAAGTTTTAGTTCGATCATATCAGACCCCGTTATGAAAGGGTTAATATGGAAAAAAAAGGTGGGAGGGGATTGATGACCAACTGAGAGGAGAGAGTGATTTGCTAGAGAAAACTCAGGTATACCTGTTTAGCAATTACTGGATGTGTTTGTCTGCGTGTGTGATAGTGGTAATTAAAGGCTGTGTGAAGCCAACCAGTTGCCAAAGCAAGACTAAATCCAGGTCTAAAGAAGTTTCAAAGCAGATAGAAAGTATCATCTAAATTTGCAGGTATAATAAACCTGCATGTGGGCTCCAACAAAATTTCTGAACTTTTTAATTTTTGCCCCCGCCCCCTGTCCTGCCAATTAACTTGTAATCTTCAATTTGACTAAAAATACAATTCAATTGTAATTCGTGTAAGCCTCTAAGCCAATGCACTTACATGAAGAGTCATATCCATTAATGCCATGATGATGATGATGGTGGTGATGATGGTGATGATGGTGGTGATGATGATGGTGGTGATGATGGTGATGATGGTGGTGATGATGATGGTGATGATGATGGTGATGATGATGGTGGTGATGATGGTGATGATGGTGATGATGATGATGGTGATGATGGTGGTGATGATGATGGTGATGATGATTGTGGTGATGATGATGATGTAGACCTGCATGTGAGCTCCAAAAGGATTGTCTGCACACATGCAGGTCTGTGTATAAGGAAATAACAAGATATCTAGGTCTAGTTAAAATGTTAACCCTTACTCTGCTAAAGACACTTAACTCTTAAATTTTGCCTGTTCTAATACCTGATAAATCAGATTTCAGATGACAAATGTCAGTTCATTGAAATCAGATTTAGCATGCATAAGAACTCGTGCATTTTTCATATTACAGTTAGGTTCGAATCAGACCGCGCTGTGAAAGGGTTAAATTTCGGCCTAGGCCTACACAGAAACATGCAAGGCGCCAGAGAGGGTTCGATATTTAGAGATCCCCTTACACACGAACGTGATGCACGGACTGGTTCAGTGACGTCACAGGGAATAGAAGTCACGAGACGTGACAATGAGACATGAGACAAGTCTGGTTAATAATTCCCCGACCCCACAATACCTTGACCGTGGGCGGGAAAATGAAATATGTCATACATCCGGTTGTCTGCTGTGAGTCTGAGAACGAACTAGCCTGCCCCGTTTATGGATACCAGATAAACCCATGTATGGATACCAGATAAACCCATGTATGGATACCAGATAAACTATGGATACCAGATAAACCCATGTATGGATACCAGATAAACCCATGTATTATGTACGCCTCCACCATGTAGCAGCGGTTTCTTGAATACATTAATTAGGAGAATTTAATTATCCGATTTGCACGCCGAAATGTCTAAATCCAACAACATATCGGGCACGTTTATTTTTCTTCCACCCCCGCCCCCTAAAAAAAAACAAAAAACCAAAGCAATAACCCCCCCCCCCCCAAAAAAAAAACCCAAGACATTTTAGTGTTAAACAAGAATGGGAAACAGCAATCTAATTTAAATCAGAAAGCGTCTTAAAGCTTGATAGTGGTGTGCGATTGAGTTTGCGGAAGTCTATATAGTTTTTCACAACAGAGCCCTAAGGAAGAGAAAATGGCGGGGAGGGGTGGGAGGAGAAGTGGGAAGGGTGGGAGAAGGAGAAGGGGGAGGGTCGGGAGATAGAGGGGCGGGGCGCAGTCTATAACGAAGGCACTTTCTGCGACTATGATGAATCGGAAACCTGAGAGTACAAACAATGGCGGAGATCGGCAAGGGGGCACAATCGAATTAATGCACAAGATAGGGGAGCTAACCGGGTAAACTGGAGTGGGACGAATGGTTTGGCGCCTAGATATCACAGAAAAAGGACATGTTATTTTGAAAGAGGGTGGGGTGGAAAAAGAAAGGGGGTAGAGAGAGAAGGGGACAGAGAGAGGGAGTAGAGAGGGAAAAGAGAAAGAGACAGACAGACACACATACAGAGAGAGAGAGAGAGAGAGAGAGAGAGAGAGAGAGATAGAGAGAGAGAAGAGAGAGAGAGAAATGACTAGTACTTCTACAGAGCCAGTGAGATGGACTTTGGTGAGATACCTTCACTTCAATGTCCACTGTATACAAGTCCTTTGTGTGTACCGAAGGCTGATCCTATCAGGAGTTCATAGGGAGGCGAGGACGCAAAGCCAGGGCGGATACTGATAGTTTTGTTTGTTTATTTGTCACTGAAGGTGGAACAAAAGGGTGCCGTGTACGTGTATCTGTCAAGTTGGTCTGGAATCCCTAAGCTTACCTGGACAGTGTGACAGACAGAGAGGTGGGTTATGAAGACACAGACAGCACGATGATACTAATACAAACAGAAACATCAACCCTGTTCAAATTTTGTCCTAAAACAATCAAACAATAAGTATGGGAAAGCAGCGAGAGCAGAAGAAAAATAAAACAAAAGCGACGCACACACAGCCCATCGATCTCTACGTTTAAACGTTTTATCTCGTAATTAAGCTCTCTGTTGTCTTGCAGCCCACAACACGAATGTCACTCTTGCGATGAGCGTACGAGAAAGCTACTACTGCAGCCTGACAGGCGTATCCACAGTCTTATCTACGATAACAGCGACACTGGGAGACAATGGGTGACACAGAGATCAATCACAAATCACACACGGATTTTACTTGTGACGGAAGAATCGACTCAGGTGCTTCCAAGCCAGTGACATGACACGCATAAACAAACAAACATATACACGCACAAACATACATACACACACGCACATATACACAAATACATGCGCTCGTACAATTCAAATACCCTTACACAACAATGCCGCACAGAAACAGACACAAAACAAAACAACGCAGTCATTCAAAATACAAACATGTACGTTCACAACCACACAGTCATTGTGGAGAGAGAGAGATAGAGAGAGAGTGTGTGTGTGTGTGTGTGTGTGTGTGTATGAGAGAGACAGACAGAGAGAGACTGAAAAAGATAGTGTGTGTGTGCGTGTCAGAGAGAGACTAAGA
>JAUEKZ010253814.1:8364-19705 GCA_031471865.1 Melibe leonina
TTGGGGGTCAAGGTCATCTCCTGACCCAGAAGCCACTTGTAGAAGGTTTGGCTCAACGGAAGGTCCAGCTACAGACACAGCACACATGGACGGACGAATAATAATAAGAAAAAACAACATTATAGCGATTCTTATACAATGATAAAAATAACAATTGTAACGATGATTATAATAACGATAACAAGAAGTGATAGATAGAAGTGGAGGAGAAGGATGATGAGAAACATATATAAGCAAAGCAGTTCATAATCCAGAGCAAAGTATTCCAAGGCAATCTACATCATAAAATTGGTGCACAAAGGTGAAAGGTTAGCTATTGGTCATTTCTGACTCACCATTCTAGAGTCCATCAAAGCTTTAGCCATGAACTTGCCCAGGAACTTGAATTTGGCCTTCACCTTGTTAACATGAGTGGCTTTGCAGCCTCTGTGTAGCGGTGCAGGGAACAAACCGCTGGGTGACAGCGTATAGCTGGTCTTGGTGTTGGGGTCCGAGGGGCTGGTGGCCAGCACAGAGTCACCACGCCACAGTTCAAGGTCACTACGCTGTAGCTCTTTAGAAACCAAGGCGTAAAACTCTAACGTGGGACCGAGTCCTGTGCCAACCTGTGATGAAGTGGATTGAGTAAAAGTAAGGGAGGAATGCATCTCAGCCAATACAGAGGACAAATACAATAATTCAAAACAATAAAATGATCATAACAACCAACAGATCTTGCCAATTGTTGGACAACAGAGACGTTTTCGAAATCAAGAGAAGTGCATATTGACAGAATGTCTGTACAATTCTAAATACAATGTCATACTTGAAAAAAAGAAAAAGACTATCTGCCAATATGAAGAAACACTTTTGTGATTGAGAGGGGAGAGGGCAGGAGTGGGTGTGTTGAGACATTACCTCATTCTCGTAATGGATCTCCAGCATAGTGCGTGCAGTGGCAGAGCTGCTCATGTCATCTATCACCTTCTCTGCCTGCTTCAGGATGTCCTTGCGACTCACCTCCC
Source organism: Melibe leonina (assembly GCA_031471865.1). Classification (NCBI taxonomy): domain Eukaryota; kingdom Metazoa; phylum Mollusca; class Gastropoda; order Nudibranchia; family Dendronotidae; genus Melibe; species Melibe leonina. Next base: position 9,369 of record JAUEKZ010253814.1, read on the forward strand.
TCTGAGAATGCACAAAACAATAAACATCATGGCATTGTGACTTGGGGGAACATTGAGGAGAAGGCTGGTAGGTGCAGAGAGAAGATACTGTTTTGATTGGTTGGTTGCCTGCTCAAACACCCTTTTTCACACATTTTTGGTTATAAATATCAAAGGCAAATTTCTATACACAAATACAGACATGATGCCACAAAGGGATAAACCAAAGGCTCACTCAGATTATAACTAGTCACAGTATACTGACGTTTGGCCAACAAGTCTTATAGTTTTTCTCAAAATGTGGAATGCCTAGCAGGCCAGGGACTAAAATGCCAATTTTAACGTCTTAGTAGGAATGAAGAGGCAAGGGTTTGAACCATCCAACAACATGTTCCAAGACAGACGCTCCTCTATTGAGCTATGGCACCGGTGCATACACATTTTTAGCTGTTAATATTCAAGCATTTATCTCCAACCATGCACCCAGGCCAGTAATGGCACCTTGATGAAAAGGGAGGTAATTGCATCGAGACCTACCCGCTTGCGGTCCAGCCGTGGTCCGACCCTCTCAGCATCGTGGGCAGAGCTCTCCCCTGCCTGATCCTGTTGCAGACGCAGCACAGCCCTATCCCGATCAAAGGTCGTGGCAAAGAACAGCATCTGCCGGGTGTCAAACGGCAGCAAGAACGGCCTGGACAAGAGCAGGGAGGAGACAACAATAGACAATAAATTCAATACATGGTAAAGTCCTTCAGAGCCTAGAAACCTGTAGACCTGTACCATATCCCAGTTTCTCTATTGTGCTCATTGCTGCGTCACATGTCACTACAACTTTCCCATGACAAGATACCGATGATGCAGGGGTAGTATCAGCATCATCAATGGCTGAGGGACATGACAGACCGGTACAAGAGAATGATACACATCAGAACACACTAATATCATTACAGTAGACAACAGGATATACCAACTACTCCAAAATTAGGGCACAGAAACTTCTTTACAGCCACAAGTTTGTTGTAAGCGTGTTTGTTATTCACATGCTGTACTGTATATCATCATCATCATGGACTCACGCTGCCTGTCCAATCTCGGAGAGCCAGGAGGGCAGGTTTCCCGTCATGATGATGAGGGGGTCCTGCAGCTGTCTGTTGGTCTTGGCTGTCAGCTTGCTGCTCAGGAACTCACTCTTGGCCAGGATGGGGCTGGGCACAAATGACACCTGCGACGGCAGTGGGAAAGAAACCAGAAAATGATACATAGAACAGAAAAAATAAATACGAGGGATCTAAAGGCTAAAAGGGACAAAGCCAAGAAAGAGACAATGATGACGTTTAGTCAACGATATGAATGGAGAAAGCTGTCTTTATTCCTTCATTCTCATTGCCAGAAATACTTTTCCAGTGACAACACAACAATGATAAACCATTCAATGCCATTTACACAGCTGACTGAACTTGTGTTCAACAACACATATCGCAGTGTGTTTTGACCTTGATCAGACCTGCTGTAAGCTCAGTGGAACAATGACTAATGCTGGAGGTGCTATATTTAACTAAGGTCATGAGCCTGTGGTAATAGCCCACTAAGCGGAATTCGCTGGTCATGGGTTAAGTCACTCAACCTTAACGCTGATATATTCGTTTTGCAATAAGGGATCCATGTTCTGGTGCATATTTTCAAAAAATTTATTGCATTTACAACTTTTTACACCCTACTAACTAAAAATAAACAGAATTGTTTCAACTGGTACGAAATTTCCAATCTGTCAGGTAATTTTTTTTTGGTGTCATTGTACTCTGTTTAGGGATAGAGGATTGAGTGAGGAGTTCTAGGAATAATGTCCTTAAACTTACATCATAGAGGCAAGCCCAGTGCCTGTTGAGGGCAGAGAGAATGCGCAGCAGGGCCACAGTCTCAAGGGAAGAATCCTGCACAGTAACAGAGGCGGGCAACTTGTCACTCAGGTAGTTGTGCAGCATCGATTGGTGGGCCACTGGCAACATACCACTGCCTAGACGCCCATCTGGGGAACACACAATCCGAGGGGAGGGGTGAAAGGAATGGGGATGAAAAGTGGAAGGGGGAGGGAGGGAGGGGGTGTGGGGGAGAGAGAAGGGGAGAGGAAGGAAGAGAGAGAGAGAGGAACAGACATGCATCAGTATTATAACTATATATATAATTTTCATTGCCATTTCAATAAATATGAAATCTAAGAAAATGGCTGAAAGTGGGGGGGGGGAGCTTTTGCTGTAGCTTTTGTAGTTGCAGAAAGTGGGGTCCCTATCCTGCGGGGTACACAGCCTGTGATTCAATGCCTTGGAACTAGCCAACCACCCACCTTTCTTCTTGGAGGATTTGGATGATTTGGATTCTGCTTTGGTCTTCTTGGGACTGCAGGCAGTGCTGTCCTCTCTGTCTGTGGCAGGACGGTACCTACAAGGAAGACAGGAGGAAGGACAAGGGTACAGGGTAGGGACACAGTCAATAACATATGCAACTTGTTGTAAATCCTGGGTGACACGCACAAATAAAAAAAATTAAAAAAGCATTAAGTAACAATCCTGTATCTCAGCTGATAATGTAAGGCAGACAAACCAAAATTTAAACCTGATTCCATCCTGCCCCAACCATCCCCTCCCCCCCAACCCACAAAGCCACATTCCGTTGTAGCAATCAGCCCCCACTCACCAGATGGTGTGCGTCTGCACCCACAAGCTGGTGTTGCCAAAGGGAGAATCGGCATCTGTGTCACTCAGGTCGGCTCCAACCTCGGTCCCCCCGTGGCACACGTACTGCTTGATGGCCTGGTACACAGTCATGTTGTAAGGGAGCACCTGCTCCCCTATCAGGAACTCCAGCCTGTGCCGCGGAGACGAGGAGGAGATCATGATGGAGGCCATCTGCTCCTCCATCTCCTCATCAGAGTTGTCCTCCTCACTCAGATCTTCGTCCACTCCCTCCTGGTAAGAGGTACAAAGGACACATTTATTTATTCATTCAATGTATTGTATCTGATAAATAGATTGCACTTCTTTGTTCCAGCAATAGGTTTTATTGTACACTATGTATAACAAGCTGACACGAGAATCAAACTCTGCCTGCAGCCATGAGTCTTATAAATAGAAATATTGAAGTCCAGCACTCAATGTAAAACTTAATAGATTTCCCAGGAGTAAAAAAAGCACTGTTTTACCCTTGCATTATCAAGCACGGTGGAAGGAAGTATCTACTGAAAGTATCACTGAAATTTGGTCTTCTAGATGATTTAAAAAATTTTGGGGGGAAAATGAAAATAGTAACAGCTGAAAAAATGTATAAATAAGGCTTATTCAAATTTTCCTCAATCATCAATAGAATCCTGCACTAGGGATGCTGGTCCTCATCAAGACACTGGCTGATTAATTTGTAATGGCAAAGAACACTCTACCACAAAATAGGTTCTTGAAAAAAATATACATTTTTTAATATAGGATCCATGAATAGCTGTTATATATAACGTTTCAATTCACATACCTTTTTTTCCCTCATTTATTATAAAATGTGACTAATTCATATATTATCCACATTCCTTTTATAATCTTACAAGTTTTGTCATTCCCACAGAAAATCTGTGGCAGACTTAAAGGAGCAAGACCAAAACTGTCGCCGTCAAAGAATTTGCACCATGGGCTGATCACCTACTTGCTTTTGTCCTGATCCAAAACTTTTTTCTGGGTTTTGTAATTGGTAATGTTTGGCTGCAGGGACGCATTACATTCTGTCCCATTGTTCCATTTGGAACCAGAGAGCTGAGGCCCCAGCACAACATGTTGTGGAATTAAATGACGGAGAAGAAAATAAAAACCAACTTTCTGACTAGTACTAGCACCCACTTTCATCTTCCCGTAGCCGCGGACTAGAAGGTACTTCTCAATGGCCTGCACAAGGGCCAGGGGGTCAATCTTGACCGGTCCTCCCTTCCATTGCTTGACCACTGTACATGATGGGTGACGTTGCAATTGGCACTGGTGGATGGACAGACAAACACAGGCATCAACAACTCACTTAAATTGAGCAGCATGGCATTGCCTAGCACAGCAAATGGTCTAGCAAATGCTAGATCAAATTACCATCTTTAAATTCAAAATTTCAATGCTTTTGTGATGTGATTAAAAATTCATAACTCATCAACATACATTCATATATTCTCAATACATAAATCAATTATTTCATATTGTTTTTCGCGGAGGGGGGGATTTGGTATTTGGTGGTGAACTGTTTGAATATTTAACTGGTTAAATCAGATGTTTTGGCATTTTGGTGGAAAAAGGTTTGAATATCTAACTGATAATTTCCCTGTTGAGGTATCAATAAATCTATCTTATCTTATCTTATCTGAGTAAATCCAGATGTTTTGGCATTTTGGTGTAAAACAATCTAAGCTCATCAACAACTCATTTCTCCTCAAGTGTCAGCAGCTGCTCAACCCTTGACTGACTGAATGAAGAGTCCAAGGATTGTCTCACCTTGAGCTGGTGGGTGGTGAAGAACCGGAGGGCGTTACCTCCCCTGGCCGTGCCTCCCCCAGCACTGCCCCCTGGCAGGTCGTGGATCTTCACCTGGAACTGCAGGCGTTTGAACCAAACAAAACAAACAATGTAATTACGGGATATAAACATTGTCTGTGCTATCAACAATATCCAACCTGTATGGAAATAAGAAGAAAATGAAGAAGAGAAAGTAGACGAAAAAGGAGGAGGATGATCAGCAGGAGGAGGAGGAGAGGGAGGAGAAGAAAAGATAATAAAGATAGAGACGACTCACCTGTTCTAGTTGGTGCAGACATGCCATGAGTTTGGTGATGAGGGGGGAGAGGGAGGAGGAGGAGGAGGAGGGAGTTTTGCTGTGACTGTGACTATGACTGAGGCTGAGGCTGCTGCTGCTCCCAGTCCCAGGAGACTCCTGAAGGTATGTAACACTGGGAGCCTGTGGATTGGGGGAGGGGTCAGAGGTCAAAGGTACACATGCAAAGAATACTTTGAATGAAATACAAGCTGCTGTATTGTAGATAGAATGTAACAAATGTATATTGAGAATGGGAATCTTCCCAAAATGTAAACAAATGGACAATGTCCACTTTGGATGCTTTTCAATTTCTATATATGTTAAAAGGTAAAAAAATAATTTATGAGATAGATAGGATAAGATGAAAATAAGATAAGATAGCAACGTCATGTCAAGATGTAGGATAATCTCACAATCACAAAGGAAAGGAAAGGAGGACGAACAAACAGATGGTAGCCACAACCCACATCATGCATTATAGTCCCTCTGTGTACAAAAATAGCAAGTGACCCTGCAATTAGGTACCATAATGTAAAACACAGGGGATGACCACAACCCTGTTACGAAAACAGGCAGGGCCAACACCTACCAGATACAAAACAGCCGTGTGCTTGTTGCAAAATGGTCCACCAGGAGGACAGAACCCTTGTGATAAAATGTTTGCTTAAATGAAATCAAAGACTTACAGGCAGATTGAGGAAGACGTGAAGGAACCGCCGTATACGTATGTCCCTGTCCACATCCCCTTGGACAGAGGTGAGGTACTCAAGCAGCTTGTTGATCAGTCCGCTGTGGATGACTTCAAAGGGGGAGATGTCGCTGTCACGCACAAGGGAGGAGATCTCCAGCAGACAGTCAATGCCACTGTCACCCTAGTAGATGCACACAAAAGAAGGCAAAGAATTAACAAAAGTCGAGTGCGGCCAAATAGCAATCATGACTTATTTACCTTGATTCAATCACTGCAAATATCGATTTGACAATAGTAAATGGATTTCTTGACAGATTTTATATTTTGGAGCCAATTATGTTGATTTCGACAATCATTATATTTGTTGTTAATGTTCAGTCACAAAATCAAACCGATTCAAACTCTAACAGTTCTATTCATAGGTTATCTGCAATCATTCCCTTGGAGTAATACATGCCTGTCCTCTCGGTTTTTCAAAAATAGTTTTCAGTTCCTTGTGAGTACATTGGACTATGTTCAGACCTTGAACCCCTTGCCCACCAATTCTAGGGGCGGCTCTGTAACTATAAAGCAACAGTGCCTGTTCCTCCAGCCACTTACCTGGGTGGAAAGACACTTGGTAGCCGCACATAACCGCTTGAGCATGTCCAGAGCAGGGTGGGAGCCCCCGTTGATGTCAGATGAAAAATATTTTTCCATAAACAAGTTACCTGGGCACATTGGGAAAAAGAACAAACCATCTTTAAACAAGCTAGAGACAAATCCTTCATTTGAAATCATCACAGATGAACCGTATACTCCACAGTAAAACGGTTGAAAAGGAAGAGAGAAAGAGAGAAAAAAGCTTCCCAAACCCTAAAAGTTTGTGATAAAAATATTAGTACCATCAAGAAACCTGATAAAAACAGAAAGAAATTCCTTTCAATAATTTCAAAATATAAGAGGGTTGGGAAGTTGTCCAGTTGAAGCTGAGAGTGTTACCATTTACCAATTTACCACTAGTAGGGTGGAAAGTACAAGTGAATATAAGAAAAGGACTGTGTAGAATCAAACAGAGAGCCATAAATCAATACCTTATCAACAAACCAAGTAAAGAGAAACCATTACTAAAAAAACTCAATCCTTATTTTAAGGCAAACACAATTCATAGTGTAGCCGCCTTCACAAATTAAAACAAAATATTAGACAGAATAAACAAAGCTGAAACAAATAAAGATAACAAGTATCAGCAAGGGCTGGGTCAGTTGTAAAGGCTTACATTGTGTCTTGATCCACTCGCGAACTTTCTCTTTGTTGACCACAGTGGGAGGTGGCAGGTGCTTGTGGGACAACATCTCCTGGCAGGACACAGAAGTGGCATTGTAAAAGTTTCTCCTCAACAATTCACTCACTTACACCTGACTCACCCTGAACACAATTCTTTTGCATGGCTGAGAGGTGCTAGCTCCCAAGTTTATTTTCCAAAACGTCATTGCAATTAGAGCTTTCATACTCTACATGATAACAAAAAACAGAATGAATTGTGGACTTCTGAGTGTTTTACATCCCTGTGTCATGATACAATCTGTTATTGAGCTAGTATGTTACAATCAAATTTACTAAGCCTGTTATTGTGCGTGTGTTTGAATGTGTGTGTGAGTGTCCTGTTTGCGTGTGAGTGTGTATTTGATTACTGCCACAGTAAAATGATAAAACAGGTGTGAGTGAGTTGGCTTCCTACCAGCCTTACCTTCATGGTAGCCTGCCGTTCCGAGGAGCTGCCCATCCTTCCCCAAGAGCGAGGGTTTAGGTTAGTCAGGAATGGAATCTTGGAGCCGGAGGAGTTGGACCTCGACTCCTTACCTGCTGATGGTTGCAAGGAGGGAGGGAGGGTTACATGGGTTACATCTTATGGATTTAGATAAATGTGCTGTTTTCTGTTCTTGTAATTTTTAACGACCGAATTTGAATAAAATATTTGTAGACTGAATGAATGGAATGTGTCCGAGTAGTTGGACTTAAAACTCCCTCTTGATGAAGGATGAATCAAGGATAGGTCAGAGCTCTCATCATCATGGCTTGAAAAATTTTTAATTCTTTTTTTTTTTTTAAGTTTCAGGACAGAAAAAAGCAGCAAGGAAAGAGAGAAATACTGATGGCTCCTTGTGTCCACAGATACCATTGGGCTGTGGTGGGGATTTAATTTCAGGATGCAGATGTGCATTGCTGAGAGTTACTATAAGGCTAATCAGTGAATTTTAGTAATGAAAGAGTTAGTATGTGCGAGCGAGAGAGAGAGTAAGAGAGACAGAGTAAGAGGGAGAAAAAGAGTGAGAGGAATGAGACAGAGAGATAGATAGAGAAGAAGGAAAAAACTGAATGACTCACTAGAGGAGGTGCCTCCCTTTCCCCTGGTGGAGCTGCGTCCCAGCAGCAGACCCACGCCCTTAGACGGAGGGGGCTCCGGGGTGCCGGAGGATGACGACACCTCTTCACACTTGCTGCCCTTCTTGGAGGGACCCCGGCGCGGAGGCCTCTTCCTTTTCAGCACATCACTCAGTTTCCTGAAGGCACACGATACAACAATGAATCCAACACAGTAATACAACTATGCTGGGGATAGCTAAAAGCTTTCAAAGTAAATGAGGGACAGAAATAACATTAGATATTACTGAATACCATTCCCCCCTTCCTCCAAGAAGACAATCTTTATAAATAAGGACCTTGAAAGAAAAAAAGAAATATCAAGAAACCGGCACTCACATGTGAGCAGATGAGGCACAGGGTTCCTCCATCTGAAGAGAAGTAACTCCGGAGGCAAACAGACCACCACCAGTGCTACCGGCAGTGGTGGTCTCCCCTTCTGCCTGTTCAGCATGTGGCTCTGTCCTAGCCAGGCTGCGTGTGGCCATGGTGGAGGAGGGACTAGTGATGGTGGAGACGGTGGAGGGGGTGTTGGAGGTAATGGAGGAGGGGTCGGAGGTTGTCACTGTAGGGGAGGGACTGGAGCCGGCGCTTGACTTGGTGGGAGAGTCACACGGCACTTCCTGACTAGCCAGTTTCTGTACTTGGTGAGTCACCCCTGCCAGGACAGAGAAAAATATGAACCAATATTACGGCAAAATTGACACATAGTTTAGAATTTGAAAATTCTGTTGCATGAAACTGGCCTGATGGGCATGGGTACACACACAATTTAGATACAATAATTCTGTAGGATTATGACAAATAAATGACAATGGAATAACATTGTGTTAACAACATCACTGTCAAAAGATTTAGCTGAAAAAATAACAGAGTACAATAACTGTTCAAATAAACAATAACACAGCATAAGTATTAGAGACTATTCAATCATAAACCAACCATCGCAGAAGTTAACCTGTCAGCTTTTTCTTACCTTCACGTCTGAAGTAGATGCTGAAGACTTCGGGCAACTTCTGCATGAGGATATTGGCCATCTGCACGGCCCCTACCACCACTTTCAAGTCAGGTGAGCCCAGCATACCTGCTATGTGACTGTCGACAACAAAACAAAGGGATATTTCTTTTGAAATGTTCTCTTTTTCTAAACTAATTTTTTTCTTCCACTCCTCAAAGAAAAACTTGTATTATCTTCGTTATTTACAAGTATTCAAAAAGATCAACAGTATTCTGAGGGACAAACACCCCATCCTCAATCCCCAAAATCTCTTTAGCCAAACAAGTGGAAGGATCATCCATATAAAAGCAACAAAAGAAAGATATCATAATTCTTTCATTCCTTCTGCAGTCAGAAATTTTAAATCATCCCTAACTTAACTTTTCATTATTAATGTTATTTTCAGGGGGACACTATGTGGTTTCCATCTTTTGGATTAATAAAGTTTATCTTATCTTATTCCAAGTTTCACATATTCCTTATTCAAATTTCTGTCCGCCCAGCAAGGACAAGGAATACATGCTTCTTGATGCAATTTACCTGGAGACGGGCTGGTTGACGAGGACCTGCCGAAGGAGCTCAGGCCCTGCGTAGTAGATCATGCGCAGGATTGTCTGAAGGCACTTGTGGCGGATGTTGGGGCCCGCCTGAAGCAACAACACATACACGCATACATACACAAGGGTACTAGAATATTAACATTGATAATAGTATAAAAATAAAAATGATAATCATAATACCAAAGAGAGAGAGAGACAAAAAAGGATAGTGGAAGACGAAGAGGAAGAGAGAGGGAGAGAAAGAAAGGGAGAGAGAGAGAGAGACTGAAAATGAAACAAAAATTTAAAAAACAATAAAACATTTTTTATAAAGGGAGTGTTAGGGGGCTTTCAACAACCAAGGTCATATGTGCGCCAAGGGGTAAAAAAAATGATAGATTCGTTAAAAGAATAGCCAGACTTGAACCCTGCCAGATCTTTAACAGGGAAAACATTGGACGAAGAGATGTTTTGAAGGAAGAAAGCATCACCCTTAACCCAAACACCAACTTACAGAGGAGCTGTAAACTTCGTAGAGAACAGCAAATAAGGTCTGGATGAAGTTGGAGGCCAGCTCTTTGTCCTCCTTGAGGATTTCAGCCCGGGAGTCGCACTGTTCCACATTGGGGTCGGGTAGCTGGGCTGCTGGGGATAGGCAGACAGACACAACGATACTACCATTCAAACAGGCTTCAAGGTCAGTGATAAGCGACAAAGTCGGATATGAAGGCATAGAGCCTTAACCCTTTTAATGCAAAGGTTACCTCTGAAACTACTAACTAGGTGGGTCAAAGGTTACCTCTGAAACTACTAACTAGGTGGATCAAAGGTTACCTCTGAAACAACTAACTAGGTGGATCAAAGGTTACCTCTGAAACAACTAACTAGGTGGATCAAAGGT
>JAUEKZ010253925.1:9697-19704 GCA_031471865.1 Melibe leonina
GGGAGAGGGAATAGAGGTTACCCCATCCAAGAGTGATAGAGGGAGAGGGAATAGAGGTTACCCCATCCAAGAGTGATAGAGGGGAGAGGGAATAGAGGTTACCCCATCCAAGACTGTATACAATCTCTAATGGTTTACAACAATCAAGGGTTGTAGTATTTGGACCCTGAATTAAAACACGGGGAGTTACGAATCTTTTGGGGAATTTTGTAAGTTTTGGATGAAACACCCATTGGGATTTATAGGGGTTTGAATTAACGTATTAGAATTAGATTGTTTTTTTTTTTGGGTGTGATTTCAGTCTTGGAGCGTATTTGCCATTTGTTGATTATAATTGTATTGAGACATGTCAGATTGAAGCCCTTGCCCTAGTAAAAATTCACATGTCGATTGGGACATTTCATAGTTATATCAACTCTGATACATTTGTTTTAAATATTTATTTTTGTCATTTATGCATTCAGTTTGTAAAAAAAAGAAAGAAAAAACCCCTGAGAAGTGATTTTAAACACGCTTTGTTCTCTATTTCTATGTATGTTTTTGAAATGATGATAAACCCAGCATGTATTATTTATTTCATCCTTGACAAATAATAATACTTAAGAATGGATCAATGGAATTAGAGAGAAGTCTTACTTGTCTTTTGTCTCTATCTCTCAGTGACATGCCTTACAACGGGGATGATGGTTACTACGACAGGTAAGTTTATTTCTCACTTCCAAAAGCTGTCCGCAGTGTGTCACAGGCTGTGATGGTTATCCTATTAGTATTAGCCATAGCCCTTCACTGTCCACCATCGCAAACTTAGAGTTGGTTTGAGTGAGAACCAACCATGGCAACAGAATTTCTTTAATTGAAGATCTCATTATTACTTCCTGTTAAATAATAAAATATAATTCTGATAAAAGATAATACTACAAATAATGTTTATAAAGCGCCTCTTCTCCTGAGATCTCAAGGTGCTTTACAATTGTATCCACCAACAGTTTTTTAACATTGTTTCAATGTTCATACAGTTGTCTGCCAATTTACATTTCCCACAATGACACTGTAAGTGCTCTTTAAATATTTATTCTTCAACTGTCAGAGTGAACCTGATTTATTGTGTCTGTAACGTGCATGTCCAGAGCCCATAACTAGTTACTAGACCTGAACTAGCCCAAAACCATTGCAAAGGGAAATAGAGAGATATATATTCAGTTTGCAAAGGGAAATAGAGAGATATTCAGTTTGCAAAGGGAAATAGATATATATTCAGTTTGCAAAGGGAAATAGAGAGATATATATATTCAGTTTGCAAAGGGAAATAGAGAGATATATATATTCAGTTTGATGATTGCATTTTAAGTGAATAAAGTCTAAAATAACACCTTGCGGCTAGGGCTCATATCCCATTGTTTGATCGTTCATATCAAATAGAGGCGTACCTGTATACCTGGCGTGTCGCCTTTGACAGACATAGACTTCCTGTATGTATGTGTGTGTGTGTGTGTGTGCGTGTATCAAGTTTATGAAGTTTAACAAGAATGTTATCTATTGTATCCTGACAACCGCCGGTTGTTTCTTAAACAAACAGTTGAAATTCCACCGCCAGTTTGCTTCTAGGGATCCTTGAATCTTTTTAGAGCTGTAGAAAGGTCGAATCTTTCATTTCATCTGTCCTTCTGTCTGTACCTCCCGTGATACTTTTGTTTCATATATTTCTCCTTCTTACAACCCCCCTCCTCTCTCTCTCTCTCTATCTCTTCATTTCTTTCTTACCACCTATCTCGCTCTATCTCTTTCTCTCTCCACTGTTTTTATTTAAAGGGCCTAAGGTGCTCGAGAATTTAGAGAATTGCGTTATCTTTTCCGTGCCCGGTTGAGCGTGTCGGAGATTTATTTATTTCTCTCTCTCTCTCTCTCTCTCACGCACACACACACACACACATACACTCTCTCTCTCTCTCTCTCACGCACACACATACACTCTCTCTCTCTCTCTCTCACACACACACTCTCCCTCTCTCTCTCTCTCACACACACACACACACACTCTCCCTCTCTCTCTTTCTCACGCACACACTCTCTCTCTCTCTTCTCTGTCCCTCTTTCCATCTCCTTACCTATCACCCTATCTCTCTCTTCTCTGTCCCTCTTTCCATCTCCTTACCTATCACCCTATCTCTCTCTTCTCTGTCCCTCTTTCCATCTCCTTACCTATCACCCTATCTCTCCCTTCCTACTGTATTTCTGTTTTCCATTCATCATACGTTTAAATGTAATCTAGGGATCGGATAGATGTATTGTCCTATAATGGGGTTTGAAGCGTGTCCATAAGAATCTTTCTCTCTCTCTCTCTCTCTCTCTCTCTCTCTCTCTCTCTCTCTCTCTCTCTGTCGTTGTTGTACCTTTTTGTGTAAGGAAAGGGTCTATTGTAGACATAGACATTGTCATTCACGATGTAGATGAATGGATGATTTGCGTTGTCTTTTCCGTCGGATGTTAGTGAGGCATGTCCTTCAGGGGCCTCTTTCCTCCTCTCCTCTTTCCTCCTCTCCTCTTTCCTCCTTTCCTCCTCTCCTCATTCCTTCTCTCTCACCCTTTCCCTTCTTTCTATCCATGTGCTAGTGTTCTTTGGGTGTGTGTGTTCTTATTAAAGGTTAACGCCTGTGCTTGTGGATAGATCGTCTTGTTTTGATGACCGGGAATTTTTTGTTTACATAGATCCGGCTATTAGCTTTCCTGCACTTGTGCGAGAAAAGAACCACTTACACATCGATAGATGGATGTCTCTGTGTGTATTTCTGTACATTTTTTTTGCTATAGTTTACTGCCCTGACAGTATTTGCCGAATGAGGTGTGCAATCTAAGCTAGATAAATAAATGGTCCTACTATTCAAATTGTGCTGTCGGTCCCTCCTACTTTTTTTTCAAATGCATGAAAATCTGTTATTGTTAGTAGATATCGATTTAAAAAAGCGAGATGAGAGCAGTGGCGATTAAAAGATAAGTTGAAAAGTGACCAGAGCTGGATTTGGTCAAACAACACGTACCGGTACCGCCAATCGCCTCCTGCCTGATGACTCATGACCGACATCGTGTCTTTCTCATTGTTTGGCGCGTTACACTTTTTGTATCTTCTATACCTATTGCGTTCTACGTCAAAGTGACTCTCGGGATAGCTGGGGAAAAGCAGATTACTGTTTAAGTCTTGGGTATGACTATGACGTCACCAGGACAATGTCATATTTGTACTCACCGCATTCAGTATGGTTTCCATTGTATGTTTACTCAAAGTAACGCTCAAGTCATGATATTTAGTCTAGAGACGTTGTTAGCGATTAATGCTCAGGGACAACAAGTGTCGCCCAGGTGGTCTGGGGAAGCCAGTCAGCTCGTCAGGTAAAAGTCGAAGTGAGAGCAATAGAACGTAATATCTTATCAGATGAGGTCGCTAGCTATGACTAGCCTGGTCCAAAATGCAGATCGTTGAAGCATAATTAGTATAATATTATGCATAGTGACCACTGACTCACTGGACAATGGTCGTCAATATATACACACACCCCCTAACCCACCCAGGTAACTACAGGGACTGCATGCGCAGTGTAACGTAATGTAGTCACTCGAGTATGTCGACTTTTTATTTGTCGTCGTTTGTTGTCGCCCGCTTTCCCAATTCGAATTCTCCAGTCCGATGACCAAGGTGCAAATGCACACACCCAGTAACCCCTGCAACTTCCTCCATCCTCCGTCTCTCCTCCTCCCTCTCTCTCCTCCATCCTCTGTCTCCTCCTCCTCCCTCTCTCTCCTCCCTGTCTCCTCACCCCACACCCCCATTTTTTCAATGCTCATTGTTTCCTTCCCCTTACTATTCATAATTCCCTCTGTCATCCTTCAAATTATGTACATTCCTCTTTCCCCTCATTCATAATCTCCTCTCTAAGCCCCCCCCCCCCCCTTTTTACCACTCCCAGAACATTTGTCATCCCCCCTCCTATCTTCCTATATCCATCCCTACCCACCCCTTCTAGGCCCCTCTTTCATATACCCCTCCCTCTTTAATTTTATGTTTTGCCCCCTCCCTTCTTCCATCCTTTCTAGTGTTTCCCGTCCCCCTTCGTGATTTTATGGTGCCCAGGCACATTTATACAATAGCCGGATAGGAGCACACTGTGACACTGACCACACAAGTGGCCACACCGACTGACCGCATTCATTTTGTATCTGTGTTTTCGTGAATGCGGGCTGTTTTTAACCCTTTCAATGCTAAGGCTATTTATTAATCTGCTAATAAGATATAAAAATCTTCAAGATTTGCATGTTCTCATTACAGATAAATAAGATTTCAGTGGCCTGACATTTCGGCTTTTGGCATGATGTGTCAGTCCACGGAAATCTTATTTATCTGGTGTAGTATCACGTTATTTTTCAAGATTTTGCATATCCTGTTTGGTCCGAATTGGACCCCGCGGTGAGAGGGTTAAAGGGCACGAAAGGGTGATGAGCCTTCGTGTTCAGATATGATAGTCGTTTGCACTCAGAATGTCCGAACCGTCGGTGTGGTCGTTAACAGGTAGAGCGTCCTCCTGGGAACCTTTATGTGGGTGTGTCTGTGTGTGGTGTGTGTGTCTGTGTGTGGTGTAGTGTGTGTGCGTGTGTGTTTTTAAGTGTGTGAGGGGGGGGGGGGGGTCCGAATCCTTGCCGTGCTATACGCCTAATACGTAAAAATCGGCATTTTTGTTTCAGATGTTTGGCTTGTGCCCGGCATTGTGGGTGTTTAGACTTGTTAGTGTTAGCCAAGTATCGGTACAGACTAATGTGCCTTTGACGTCATAGTGACAACATGCCCACAACCAAGAAGCCAGACCAAACATGTATTTTTCCTTCATGCTATCAAAGAGTCGCAGTGGGCTGATCACTTGCTTGCTTTTGTCCTGGTCGTGGTTCTGTGATTGGTTATGCTTGTCTCCAGAATCGTATCAGTGTGTCCCACTGCTCCATTTTGTGAGCAGACACAGAGCTGGGCCCCGACACTGCATGGTGCTGTATTAAGGGGTGGACAGTATAAAACTGGACTCGATTGCACTGTGTTGTATTGCACTGTGTTGTATTGCACTGTGTTGTATTGCACTGTGGTCCACTGTGTTGTATTGCACTGTGGTCCACTGTGTTGTATTGCACTGTGTTGTATTGCACTGTGGTCTACTGTGTTGTATTGCACTGTGTTGTATTGCACTGTGTTGTATTGCACTGTGTTGTATTGCACTGTGTTGTATTGCACTGTGTTCTATTGCACTGTGTTGTATTGCACTGTGTTGTATTGCACTGTGTTGTATTGCACTGTGTTGTATCGTATTGTAATGTTGTAGCCTAATGTGTGTGCTCCCTTGTGTACGTCATACCCGCTGGTCATGTGACTAGGTGTGTTGGGCAGCCTCTATCTAATACGAAGACATAATCATGGTGACTAAACCCGTAAAAACGTCAGTGTCTCACAGCCAATCTCGACTCTCTATTTAAAGAGCAAACCTGCTAGAAATACTGTTAAAATGTCGTGTCCCTATAGAAAAGGCAGGAGGGTGTGTACGGTTTGAATGGCTGGTCTGTTGTCTATTATGCAATCCGGTTGTATAAAGTTATTGACTCAAAGTGGGAGGTGCCCCTCACACAAAAAACCAGCGAAATGCGCACTGCCCCTTTTAATTTTAGATTAAATTTAGAATTATTTTTGGCGCACAGTTTTGACGCATTTGGTTAATGGGATGTCGAATTATTATGCTTTAGGACTTCATCAAAAGTACGATGGTCCCCTGAGAGTATTTTGTTTTTCTTTTAATATTTTTCCCCATTACATATTCGACGAGAGCAATGCCGCAAAATTAGAACCAGGAAAAGTTAAGACTGTGAATAGAAGTTACGTGTTTGTTTATGTACGTTTGTGCGTAATGTTTATTGTATCTGTCTCTCACCCACTCTCTCTCTCTCTCTCCCTCTCTCTATCTCTCTCTCTCTCTCTCTCCCACTCTTCCCCCCTCTCTCTCTTTCTTTGTGTGGGCTATTTCGTGTAGATAAACTGATAGCGACGCAGGCACCGGATTTGATTCCTACCTCTGGCACTTCGGTTTTTCCTATGACAAGGAAATTTACTCCAATTGCCTCGTCCCAACCAGGTGTTGAATGGGTACCAATCCACAATTTGGGTTTGGGAAAGTAATCTGCGATAGACCACTGGTTTTATAGCCTTATTGTGTCTGCGTGCCTTATCTTTCTTGTAGACAGAATGAAAACTGTTTCCTTCCAATCATGCAGAAACCACGAGGGTCTCATATGGGCTTCGAATTATCAGAAAAATAAAAATCGATATCTGTTGCCTTCCAATTCTAAACATACTTTTTCAGTCGATATCTATTTTGCCTTGATGTTTTCAACGGAACAAATTTGTCGATATTTCATTCAAGTTATCAACAAGCAAATTTGTCAATAAACCCTTCAAATCATCATCAAACAAAATTGTCGATAATGCCTTCATATCAATAGTCGATATCCATCACCTTTTGAACTCCCTCTCGTGAAAAAAATAAAGAATAAAAGAGAGGGTAAGAACAATTGATATATTTATACTCGATGACCTCACACTAGATATATAATATACATAAGCAACAAAAAAAAAGAAATAAAAAGACATGAAATAAAGAGGAATAAACGACAGCAACAATAACCCCCCCCCCCCCCAAATATCCTTGGAACAATGCTTATCGACCCGGTGTCAGTATACTGTGACTGGGTGAGATTTCCGATAGAGCCATGTGTGGCAGATCGGGGAGGGGAGCTCCAGCTTGGATAACACCTAAATGTGTTGTATAGTGTTATCGTATAGGGCGTACAGCAGGCGGCAGCCATGCAATCTGATTGTCACCAAAGCCCCGGAAAGCCGCGGTGACGAGCGGGTGCCTGCGCTCGCTCTTAGCCATGGGGCAAACGACCGCCTCAAAACGGTCGTCTCAGGCTTTCCACCAAGGTCTCCGAACCGTCACTCGCGTGTCGATCCCGGAGTGCCAACCCAGATAGCCGAATGATGCGGACTTCGCCCCGCGGACGGGGATACGTCTGGCCGGAAGGGACGGCTTTTTTACCATACGAATCTACGACTACACCAAAACCCATACCATGTCAATGTAGACTTTGTGGGGCTATTGTCTTCTTCTGTGTGGGTGTGACTCCTTGTGTCCTTAAAACCTGGGTACATACACACACACAGACACGCACACACACTCATAAACACGCAAACACACACACGCTTATATACATTCTCACAGTAGACGTAAACACACAGACAAACACTCACATACACCTCCGCGCACCCTACCAGAGAATGTTATACGTGTGATGACGTCTCAAGCTTGTAAATGTAATTGTGTTGTAGTTGTTGTTGTAGTGTAATTCACATACAGCAATCATTGTGAAATCTGTGGGCATCACACCGCTGAAGGCGTTTAATGGTCGGATAGGAATGGCGTGAAAGCTGAGATAGTGTGCTGAGATTGGGGGGGGGGGGGGGTATTTGAATATTTTAAATATTTTAATTAATATTTTAATTAGTCTAGGTGTGAATAATTGGTGGGGTGTGACCTGTCATCGTCATAGCCTATTGTGTGGTTGGGTGTCTGTGCTGTGCCCTACACGGTGACGTCATATGTCTGTGTTTGTCTAGCTGTATGTATATATGTTGTATGTGTGTACGTATGTGCATGTGTGTACATATGTGTGTGTGTGTGTGTGAGAGAGACGGAGGAAACGTTGTGTGTGTGTGTGATAGAGAGAGAGAGAGATAGGGGGGGGGTGGAGGCGTAGGAATAATATTAGAGTGTAAAAAATACCGAAAATTAACTATGAAAGTTCAGCAATACAACGAGAATGTGAAGCCCTTTGTAAGAGTTTACGATCGGGTTCGAAGGAAGACATACAGTGTAATATGGCCGTTATTACCAACTGATCGTAGGGAGTAGATAAAGTCACGCCGTTCTGGAGAATGGGGAAAAAAGGAGATGCATTCATGCATACTATACTTCCTACTTTTTGAAAATCCCATCTTATGTAGCCACGTCAGTGTGCTCTTATCAGAACCATGCATTAATGGCGATGTCATTTTGCCGGCGTTTGCCGAGGACTTGGTAGAGCCATAAAACCGTTTACCCGTAGTTTATATGAGGCCTTAAGGACCGATACACGACACAGATGGCCACTGGCTCGATGTGGGCCTTGGGTACACTACCTTATTTGAATACAGTTGTTAGTCACCACGTACCCATACGCGAGACTCCATTTCTAGCCGATAATATGACGTAACCAAATGTGGTTCATAGTCATAGTGTGCCTACAATCTACATCCATCCTATGGAGCTCTAGTAGATACATGCAATATATCCACATTGTGTAAATGTCCGTCTTATTATGGATCCCCGTCAACACTGCCGTGGCGGATCGAATCTGATGTGATGGCTTTTGGTTGCGTGTCCGTGTGACTAACGGCTCGTGGTAACCGCAACGTGATTGGCTGCGTCATGTGACGTCACGAGAAATTGGCTACGTCACCTGACGTCACGTTGAATGAATTACGCGTAGTCGCTAGTGGATATCATTGCATCATGCATATCATTATTTTCACTTTCTTTCCCATTTGTTTTTCTTTCGGTCCGACCTAGAGCTATTGGCTATTGGACAGAAATGGCCGTAAAAAAGTCATGTGTCTTTCAGGACCATAAATGCTTGGTGTTGTGGGCGGTGGCCATTGTCTGTTTTTCCGTCTATCTTTTGTGATCGTGAGGGATGATGGTTGTTTTTCATGTGTGTGTAAGTTATGTCTTTCGGTCTCTTTTTTTCTGCGAGATGATGTTTTTCCTTGTAGACATTCTCTATATTATGAAAAATCCACGATTTGGTCCAAAAACTGGTAGTTGATCTTAGCCCTAAAACTTAACGAAAAAGCAAACAAACAAACAAACTAACCAACGATATTTTAAAGTAATGGTGGTGTCCCACTTTTCCTTCATAGTTCGTAGCTATGACTTACGAGTCTCTATTTCCTTTAATCTTCGTTTTCAACTTACTGGCCCATGGAGCCGGAGCTTATCCCGCTTTCTGTAGCGTGAAACAGATAGGTAAGTGATAATAATTTCCACCCTCTGGACAGGACGGTTGTCTTTTGCAGAATACTCTCCCTTACCCAAATATATTGTGGATTGGAACCCTTTTGACATTTAGAGTGAGGCAATGCAGTGAATTTCTTTGGCCACGGAAAGACTGAAGTGCCGCCGTGCTGCGTCAATTCACTACCAGTTTGGCCTCCGCGCCTCAAATGACTTCAGCTCTCCAACAAAAATGAAGTCGTTCACTTGCTCTACTAAGATATGCTTGTACAGTGGAAAGAAACCACTGCTTGCGTATTTTTGTTGTCTCGGACATGTTACATAATATGTGATTTGTGCATGTTGCCGTGACTGTAGATAATTTGACATCCGATGGCCAAAAATCGATATCTGATAATGAATCGAACCATGATCACTATATTATGATTATGGGTGTGGGTAGAATATTAATTATCAATTATTATTGTATTGATCTATTATTAGAACGGTGGGATGGGATGGCGTGACGTGGTGGTTGTTGGAGTGGGGTATGTGTATGTATGTATGTGGTCGTGTGTGTGTGTGTGTATATATGTGTGTGTGTGTATGTATGTGGTCGTGTGTGTGTGTGTGTATATATATATATATGTGTGTGTGTATGTATGTGGTCGTGTGTGTGTGTGTGTGTGTGTATATATATATATATATATCTGTGTGTGTGTGTTTGTATGTGGTCGTGTGTGTGTGTGTGTGTGTGTATATATATATATCTGTGTGTGTGTGTGTGTTTGTATGTGGTCGTGTGTGTGTGTGTGTATATATATATATATCTGTGTGTGTGTGTGTTTGTATGTGGTCGTGTGTGTGTGTGTGTATATATATCTATCTGTGTGTGTG
>JAUEKZ010254036.1:0-15511 GCA_031471865.1 Melibe leonina
TTTTCATAGCTACTCACCGGAGTCCTCGCTGCTAGAATTGAATGACAGGTGATCTGTCACGTAGGGCACACCACTTTGTCTTGCGTCTTGATGCAGGTAGAGCTTGGCTGCTGGACATAAAAAATAGTGCATTTGATTTTTGTTCTCTCTTGAGGTTAGAAATAAATAGCAAGCACTATGATACTGAGCACTAATGCCTGGTCTCTTTATCCACTCTTATATCCGGCCAAAAATGCTTTTTATTCTTCTAAGTGTGTACGTATGTTCAGAATGATTTATAATATAATGGGTAGAATATATCGGTCTCCGGTAAAGGCATGTATGCCCCCAATCATCGGAATAAATAGTAGAACCTCTTTTAATGTATTTTTCAATCAGAGGGATGAGCATGTCCCTGTTGTTCCGTTCCCCGATGTCTATAGTGAGAGCAACAACAAACCTCTTTTTGGAGACATGCTCAATCCCCTCAAAAAGCCAAATGGGGATAAAAGTCTCCTGCAATTTTACTTCCGTTTCATGATGAAGGACTTGTCAATCTCTACAGCAACACCTTCCCCACCTATTGCTTCTTGGTTTAACTCATTGCAGTCGCGTCTGACGTATTTGTCCAACAGGCAACCGACACTGTTTTAAGGTCTTTTTAAGACAGCTGCGTGTTTATCAAGGGAAAATAACGCTAAATATTAAAAATATTAATTTTCATCCTATCCACATAGATTTGATAATACTTTCGGGTATTTCCATTATTTTTATTGTGCGAAATTTTATTAGCTAAAAACTGGCTTCTTCCGCTTTCTGTTTGGCAAAAAAAACCCTACAAAAAACCCCAAAAGTTCAATTTTTTTACATCATATTATAAAAAAAGTAAATGAAGCACCATATAATGTCTATATACCATTGTAAAGCTCAGTCTCTTTGAGGAACTAAAAACTGTATGGTTCTATCTTGAAAGGTAAAATAGTTATGTCTGAACAAAAGTGGGTCAAAATCATGCGGCACCCAGGTATTTCTTGGCTCAAGGGGTGCGACTGCAAAGAGTTAAAAACCAACTGTCCATCACCTCACTACAGAAAGATCGCTAGTCAACTGAGGTTTTTGATGATAGTTCCAGCGACTCAATGATGGTCTTGTGGTCCCAGTGATTAGATAAAATGAAAAATTGACAATAAATTGTTATTTCCAGGGAAAAAAATTTTAAATTTGACTCAAAAGTGCCCTTCTAATCTGAAATGTCAAAATTACTATTTTTCAGTTTCTAAGTTTTAGGAACGAAATATGTGTGTCCAAACCTCCACAAACTATCTTTTTCATGAAAATAACACACTCTTCCACAATTATTGCACACTAGCTTTTGGGGAATCACACAATGACGATCAAAATTCTCCAAAGCATGATTATTATTATAAAAAGGGTAAATATGGTTGTACCAATGTGATCAGAGCAATGCTTTTTGTGTCATCTATGTTTATTTAGTGTCGTTTTTTAATGTTTTGTTTATGAAGAGCCATTTGCCCGAAATGTCTCGTTTTGTCTTGTAATTTGTTTTCTCAGAAACCTTTACATATTACAACCCTTTTTGAACACACAGGAACTTGCAGACAATTGTGTTGTATTAATGCATGCAAGATCTGTTGTAGACATGATATTATTGCGTGCCTGGGCAGAGCATCCTCGTAAAAAATGTAAACATTGTAGTATAGTGGCTATGTTTTTTCTTTTTTTTTTTCGATTCACAGAATGAATGCAGTGCAGTGGGAAAAACTTACAAGAAATTGGACAGATATCAGGGAAGTGAATGTGAGGAAAGTTGTGGAATTTTTGATCCAGGTAATTATTAATTATGAAATAATGTATTAAATAACTCTCCAAATCTGATGTGTGTTCTCTATATCCTCATTTTTCTGGTCCTCTCACATCACTTGTCCAAAACCCAATGTCCCGAATGAAATTTTCTTCAGGCTATATTCCTTGTTTCCATGGGTGTCAGACTGCCATTTTTTTGCGGCAAGCAGTTAAAATAAATATTGGAGCTCTATACTTGCTGGCAGAATAAACTCTGGCATCCATCTTTAAACAACCATATGGTTCAGGGTTACAATGCATACTTGCAGGCGAAATTTAGCCCTGAAAGGGCCTCTAACGGGTGGGCTGCTACTTTGTCCAAGCACTTATTTTTGTTTTATCGTCTTTTCCATAATGTGTAATATTTATAAATTTCTACATTAATGTCTCTGTGATAATCAAACTTCTATTTAGGTATTTATCTATCTATCCTTTTTAACAAATACTTATCTTTTCTACAATGACTACTTTTACCATGCATTATTTCGTTTATACCGACTGTGATTGCAACTGTAAACAGAATTTCCCCTTTGGGACAAATATTGTTTATATTATTATATTATTATGATTATTATCATTATTATTGTAGATGAGTTCTGTCATTTCTGAGACTCATTCTGATAACTATATTATGTTGTTTTTGTCATCATGTCATTTTTTTCTTCAAAATCCAATCCAGAAAGATGTTGTTGACCAGGAATTTAATCAAATATTGAAAAGTATACCCACCGACTCAAAGAAAGTGGATTATTTGCTAGATAAACTTCGTACACTTCCTGAGAGAAAGAATGCTTATCAGTAAGTAAATGTTTAATTTCCATGGAATAGATCATTGGAAACCTGTAGCTTCCTTCATGTTGCTGTGAGAGAGAAGATAAGGATAAATGAAATTTTATCATAAATTCTGCTATTTGGTCTATTTTGTCAATATTCGCCAATCAGGACTCCGCAGTCTCTACTCACTGCGATTTAAGTACTAATGTCTCTCTACTTGAGAGCACGGCCAATCATCAGAAATTACTCTGGAAACATTGTTTGTTTATTTGTATAATAAGAAATGTCTTCCTGACGACATACTTAACAGATATCTAGTTATATGAAAAGCACATGCTTGATTTGACCCTTTTCTCTTTCAAATAAAGATGCATGTTTACATCTCCATTTTTTGTCTGCGACTTTTTTTTAATAAACATAATCAATATTAGAGACATGAAACATTCCCTATTTCAAATCAATCCCTCACTCAGATGTTTCTTGGACTCTTTGAAAGCAACGGAATTGTCGTGTGAGTTGGAGTTGGCAGATAAAATTGATGCAACGCATACCTATGGTGACCCATCAGTCCGTTCCAAGGGTGAGTAGCCACGGCTTATGTAAATATATGTTACCGCTGATACCATCACAGACCTGCCAACCTCCCCGGAATGCCCAGGAAATTCCCGGATTCACCTCCTGTTTCCGCCTACTGGTTTTGATTGAATTTTCCCATATTTAATCATGGAATTCGCTAATTATATTTTTGACTGAATTTGCGATTACGATAAGAACTGACAACAATTTTCGACTTCTTCCGTACCCCCTGCTGCCTGCTCAGTTTGCTCTGGTTTATTCGTTGATTCGTTCACTACCAGTTAATCATTCTAGTCGAATGATCTCACCACACTGGCTATTGAAAGCTAATGTTGGATTTTTTAAAAATAACCAATTTTTAGGATTTTTGATTATTCTTTTTAGAAGTTCACATTTTCTCATATGGAATTTGATTTGTTGTCTTTGTCTCTTTTTTTTCCATTGTGGCCTCAATATTTCACACTGCTATTTTGTTTGACTGCTTTATATTGGTTTTCTATTTCAAGTTAAATTTTGCATTACAATTTTTAATTGTGATAAATTGTTAATTAACAAGTTCTCAAAGCATTTGTCACTGATGATGTCGTTGAAAGAGTCTTGATACATTCAAAACTTTAATAATGCCATCCATTGAAAACCTCATCTTTGATGCGAAACTTCACTTGGGTGTTAAAAGAAAATAATCCTCAATCCAAAAGAATTTGAAACCCTCGACCCCAATTCTTTTAGACAAACATTACTCAGACAAGCAGACACTGACTGGCCAAGTGTCAATATACAGTGAATGTGTGTGATATTTGGTCATAACCATGTATTGTCTCTGTGTAGCAGAACATTAACATGTCAAAATCAATAGCACTGTCAATGATCAATGATATGGTTCATGTTGGAGCTGTTAAATTTGAACTTGGAAACTTTCATTGTCAATCATAGTCGTTCTGTTCTCCTCTGTCCTAACTCAGTGGGATTACTTACTCTTTCCTTTGTCTGTGCTGTCGTAATGTCACATATCTTAGTTGACACACTTAACACAACACAGTCACTGATAATATAGCTAATGGTATTTCAAAAAAACTATGTTACTTGAAAACTTTAAATCAGAAATAATTTGGGAAACCCAGAGCATTTAGGATTATCCGTTGTGATGTGTGGTCAGAATAGTGGAATACACTTCAAATTTTTTTCTTTTCTTTTAGCAGCAAAACTGTTGTTTGTATTAGGAGCTCGGATGTTTAGTGAGAAGAAGAAATTTAGATGAGATTCAATAGAAATTTAAGATATTATTGTAAAAAATAAGGAGGAAAGTATCGTTGCACGGTAGCCGTTGTTGATATAATGTTTCTTTTTTCTTACAGTTAACCCAGAGGTGGTTGAACCTGCTGTCCGGGATTTTTTGAGCAAAAACTTTGCTACAGTTGCAGGGGAGACTACAAGGATTGATGAAATCCAAAAAGTTTTAGAGGAAAATGGAGTCTTTCAAGGAAGTACTTGGTCTTTCAAAAGGATTGCAGACATTGTTTGCAAATGTTTTGTTACTGAGAAGTTTAAACGAAAAGTTTCGCCAAAATCATCCATCATGTATCCTTTTAGCTGCTATGCTTTATATTTCTGTCTTTTTGGTTGTTTCCAGAAGTCTATATACTGATATGATGAAGGAAGTAGCTTTTTTCAGTTGTGCTCAAAGCAGGTTTGGTGGCTGAACAGATAACGACGCAGACCTGAAGAGTGGCTGTGGTTGGTTAATTTGCTTTCATTCATACTACATGCCTTCATAGGATCCTGTAAGATTTCAAATGAAGAACTGTTGGAGAGATGTAGACAGGAGGATATGGGTGGTATAATTGCAAAAAGGAGGTGGAGATGGAGTGAACATGTGTTGAGAGGAAAAGAAAGAAACAGTTGCTAGAACATAGGAGAAGGCAGGGAAGGCCAATAAAAATGAAGGAAGACTACAATATAGAGGGAGATGAAAAGGTCAGGACAGACATTGGATCCCATAGGAAGATTGGCAAAGGACAGGATGGAAAAGAGGACTTTTGTTGCTGCCTTGACACCACTTTGTACAATGGGAAACAGATTTAATGATAGAAAATGATGATTTCAGCTGTAGAAGTTTTTTAGGTCAAAACTTCAGGGAGATGTCATTTTGGATTATTGTTAGTATTGAGTGTCGTTATCATTATTATTGTTGTATTATTATTATAATCATTATTATTATTATGATTACTATTATCAATATTATTATTACTAGATAGGTCTCCCCATCTCATGTGACTTTTGGTATCAGCTGATCAATATCTTAAAATACCGATTTAGCGACTTGTCGCATAATCTGGCAACTCTGGTTCTCGCCGGATTGCAAAAGTAACTAAT
Organism: Melibe leonina; assembly: GCA_031471865.1. Classification (NCBI taxonomy): domain Eukaryota; kingdom Metazoa; phylum Mollusca; class Gastropoda; order Nudibranchia; family Dendronotidae; genus Melibe; species Melibe leonina. The sequence continues at coordinate 5,566 of JAUEKZ010254036.1, forward strand.
GTTAGCCGAGGTAAAAACAATGTCTGCAGTGAATCGACAGATTGGACAGAAAATAAAGGAAATTAGTTTAATAAAAGTTTTTTTATATCAAAACTTTGATTCAAATAAGAATACGATACTGCAACACTACATTGAATGTTATGGATACTGGTCAAATTTCGTATTTTTTTTGTAACTTAGTTTTTGAGAATATAATTATAATGCTCGCAAAATTTCCCTTAGCTCCATTAGCATAGTAATAACAATTATTCTTTTATTGTTATCATTATCATGATAACTTTATGGATTTTTTTTTACTTAGTTGAAGAAACTAACAAACAAACAAAATGAAAAAAAAGCCTCTTCGTTGTTATAATAATAAATAAAAGAAAATCTTTATTGTCCTCAAATAGTGGCAATTTTTCATTTGCTTACTCATCAATGCTAATCAAGATATTCACACATGTATTATTGACTAACGAAAACATGCGTTTACCCATCAACTGACCTTCCCATAATAATGGAACTGGCATATCAGAGATGTTTCATTTTCGCGATAATAATATGTCAAAAAGACGTTTTTTTATCAGAAACTTGACTATTATCTTTTGATGGAAGAGATGGAAACGAAAGTAAAGACAGAGCACATTCACTTGTTAGACTGTATCTAAATCCATCCTTTTTTCCTCATGTCTTTTATAATGTACTTAAATTTTGGATGGTCATTTTTGAGATTTGTCATCTTTCCTAAGCATTGACAAAGATGTTTTAAAGACTTGACCAGAATTGATCCCTCTACGGCTGAGCCCCCAAAGACATCCTGTGTGCCACATAAAAATGAAGGTCTGCTTTCAGTTTATGATTTTGTTATAATATCTTACACATAAACAGACACACAAGTTCATTTCTAATATGGGGCACAATAACTCAGTTGGTATTGCATCAGACTGTTGTACTGAAGGTCCCAAGTTCAATCCCCTTCAGAGTGGGATTTTTTTTCCGGGACCAGAAAACCCCACTGTCGACCCAGCAGTAAAATGGGTACCTGGGCTTCCATACAGCAGTGTCTTTGTCCCCCAAACAAATTGTAACACGCCTAACAGGCGCTTGTCTTGTCCTATGTGTTTCAATGTTTGCTGTTGGCCGGGGAAAGTAAAAAGTGTAAAGCGTGATTAGCACTCATGGATATTAGCGCTATATAAGCCTCCACTTTAACTTTAAAAAAATAATACTTTCACCCATACTTATTCACCCAAGGGTTGGCAGGGATGGCCAAACCATAGGTAGAGCCTTTGCCCCAGAACAGGTTGTGTCACACCTGAGATGTTAAAATTTGCATTTTAGCATCCGTCCCGCAGGAAGTGTGTGATACATCTCATGAAATTGCATATGTAAGAGCTCCCTAGCTCGAGTGGTAGAGTGCCCACATATCAAAACTGGTAGGTTGGGGTTCACATTCAGGCTGTGTCACACTTGAGACGTGAAAATCGTCAATTCAGCTTTAGCAGCTATCCAGCCAGTTACGTGGCGATAGAGAAACAATGCTAAGACTGGTTGGCCTGGTGTAAGTATACTGTTACTGGGTGAGATATATTCAAGCGAGTCCTCTGTTTATCTCTGACATTAACTTGTCTAGAGAGATCTGCCTTTGATATGACCTAATTTGTGTTCAAAACAGCGTCAAACAGGCAAAAACTAACCAACATGAGCCAACCACTTGTTCATGTATTCTTCTTTCCAACTTATTCTCCCAAAGTAATTTGATTCTAATTTATAGAACTCAACGTTGCTAAGTTCGGTGTCGCTGCTTTTAGGGATAGAGCCTCCACTTCAGAACTGGCAGATAAGGGGTTTGAACCAAGTCCAGAATGTTAACGCTTTCACAGCGAGGTCTGATTCTAACCCAACTGAATATGCAAAATCTTGAAAATGTAAGTGTTCTTATACGAGAAAACCCCGATTTCAGTGAACTGACATATGGCATATGTCAGTTCACTGAAATGAGATTTATCTCATATAAGAACAGGCAAACCTTGAGCATCTATGGTGTCTTTAGCATTGAAAGGGTTAAAATTAGCATTTCAGAAGCTATTTTACCAGGTGCTTGGCATTATGGAAACATTGCCAGATTGCCCTGTATCAGTATTCTGAGTGGATGAGATAGTCGAATTCAAGTCTTTGTTTCCTTAAAAAAGAAATCCATGTTCTATATTTAGGTCTACTAGTATCTCCGACATCCATGGTAATGGTATTGATAATTGCTTCTTATATTTCCTCCAGCCATCATTCAGCCTACTGATAGCCTCACTGCTGCTCAACTAGGGAAACTGCTAAGTAAGCGATTTGAAGAAGAGAGTCTTGATACTGGTTATGTGGAAAAAATGGTCCAGGAAAACCTTACTGGAAAGATCCTTCTTTCAATGAAAGAGGATGACATAAAGAATGAGTTGCCTTTCCTGACTGTGGGTCATCGGATGATATTAAAATCAATTATCAGAGAGCATAGAAAACAGAGGCAAAGACAGAAGACTGGGCTTTATACACCATTTGAAATTCTTCGCCAGTTTGGTTTCCCTGTCAAATCAACTGACTGTTACGTCCAGGATAAACAAGTGGACACTACCAGTAATCTAAGGGGCATGAAAACAGCCCCCATCAGGAATTTTCATTTCCCAGAATACCGGTCTGAGGATGATTTAAGGGACTATGTGTTGGAGCATTCTGCAGTTTTTGTCTCAGCTTGCATCAATGAGAGACGGAATGGAACTATTTATTTTGGCATATCTCCCAAAGACTCAGCAACTGCTAGAACAGGGCAGGTGAAAGGTCTCAAGTCGCTCCAGTTTGATGATAACCTCCTTCTTTCCATGTTTTTGAAGAGTCAAAAAGGCGTCATCAAGGACACGGTTAGTGAAATGATAAAGGTTCCAGTTTGCGTAAGTCAGAGCACTGAGTCATCAACACTGTTTGTGATAGAGTATGATGTTTGCCCACAAAACCTGCAGAATTATGAGGAGTGGATCAGGCTCAAAATAGAGTCCCTTCCTCATCTGAAGAAAAAATATAGGGAACGAGACCCTGTTTTCAAGTTTTCGGAATCAGGTTTGCCTCAGCCACTAACACCCGATGAAACTTGCATCCAGTCAAAAGTGCCTGACTCTACCATTGCCAAACGAAAGCATGATGAACAGCAAAAAGCCGGACCATCTAGACAAAAGTTAACACAACTGCAAACTCATTTAACAGGTGGACGATTTATGATAGAGGAAGATATATCTTTTTTTGTAATGATGAGTCCATTTGATCATTCATCATTTAATCAAAGTCACTTTGAATTCATCAAACACTTGCAGCCAGAGGTTGTATTTGATTTTAATCCAAAGGGTAGCAGTGGAGAGATATACCATGAGCTGTCTGATATTCAGGAAGAAGTGATGAGATTGGTCACCTTGGATGATTTTGATGAGCGACTGAAGACAAAATCGGATATGGAGAATTTTCAGAATGACATGACAAACAATAAATATCCAAGTTGGGTATTTTGTAATGGACATGGCAAAATTGAAAAGTTGGACACTGTTCAATGGAATAAAAAAAGGAGTGAATGTTTTAGAAGTGCGTTCAAGCTTTTCTTGAGCAAATGCTGTGAAAGTAGAGTACTGATAATCATTTGTCTCATGTCCTCCAGCTCTGAGTATGAGGTGTTGCTGGAAGCTTGCAGTGACTTTTTAAAGCAGTTGCCTGACCAATGGGTTCTGCTTTGCCAAGAACAATCAAGGGTTGATCACTGGCAAAAAACTTTATTAGGAAGAAATGTGGTTGAAAAGAAAGATGTTGAAAACAGATGCATCATTGGTGTGCCTTGGAAACAGATTAACGATAGCATTATCTCATGGTGTCAAATGGAAAGCAGGTTACAATGTGAAATTCCCCATTCAAGTGGAAGTTTTGTTAGGGTCAGTGAAAGGAAGGAGAAAGAATGGAATGATATTGAATTAGTGACACTTAGTGACCCTATCCATCCAGATGACAATGAGAGCACCGTTAAGGCCAGGCAAAAAGAGGCAGAGGAGCAATTTTACCGTGGAAAACAAGTCCAATGGCTAAATTTTTTCTCACATCATGTTTGTCAGAGAAAAATTCATTTGGACCTCTATGATAAAGTGCATGGTGCTTTGCAAGGTAAACTTGAGGAAGAAGAGAGAATTATAGAAGTTTATTTGTGTCATGAGCCAGGGGCTGGTGGAACCACCTCAGCCCGGCATATCTTGTGGGCATTGCGGGACAGGTATCGATGCTGTGTTGTCAGAGACATAACAGATCAAACTGTAGACCAGCTCGTAGAGGTGTTTTTTTTTTATGATGAAAACCCAAGACCTATCCTTGTGCTTCTTGATAATGAAGATGAAGAGAAGACGTTTTTATTGAAAGCAAATTTGAAAAGAATATCACGCACTGAGAACATCACAGACACTTTTTGCGTGTTGCTTATTTGTTATCGGACAGTCTGTGTCCCTATCAAAGATAGAAAAAGAACGATTGTAACCTTAGAACAACTTCTTGAGAAAGAAGAACATGCCTGGTTTACTGAGAAATCTAAAGATATTGAGAAAAATTATGAAAACCCAAAATCATTGTTCTCATTCAACATATTCAAAGAAAATTTTGACCCTGAACACACCAAAAATACTGTCAATGAGTTTTTTTCCCAAATTAAGGATAAGGATGAAGTAGATATTTTGAAATATGTGTCTCTGATCAATCACTTTGACCCTGACTTCAAAAATATTCCTGTCTCATGCTTTGATGTCTTCCAGAGCTCTGAATCTGTTTTTAAATTCTTGAGTTTGAATCAAGGCCGAAAAACTAGTTGGGAGACTACTGTAAGTCAAAGTTTTAAATTTTTACTGAACTTGTCCTCTCGTTATAATCATTATATGAGAGAGAGAAAAGTTGTGAGAGTCTCTCACAAGCTGACTGCAAAGCACATACTAGTATCCATTACAGACAAATTTGGGCTGTCTGTCAGTGGTATAGTTTCATGTCTTCTGACTCCTCAAATATTTGATGATGCAGGAGAGAGAATGAAAATATTTAAAAACATCATATCTAATATGTTTAAAAAGAGGGTTTTCAAGATAGGGGACGATGGTTGCCTGATGAGGGAAAAATTTTCACCCCTTATCTTGTATTTATGTGATAATGAAGGAAGTTGCATAGCTGGAAAACTAATGGAAGACTTGTTCGATTTAAATCATGATCCCTTCACTGCTCAACAAATTGCAAGATTTTACATTGAGCACAAAAATTATCAAATGGCAGAGAAATATGCAAAAAAAGCCACCTCCATGTTGGGAATGAATTCCTATATGTGGGACACATATGCGCAGGTATTTAAATCACAAATTGTTGACAAAGTCAAAGAGGGAAAGGAATCAGTTGACAATGGATTTGCTGAAAAAGACGTTAAAAAAATTATTGAACTTTTTCAGCACTGTGTTCACCTTTTTGAAAAAGAGCAAACAGTAAGTGACCAAGAGGTAATGACAGGAAATAAAGAATTCAACTATGCAGGTTTCTTTGGTGAACTTAGGTGCATCACTCTTGTATTTAGTGCTATCAAAAGAGGTAATTTTTTTGTATCTGAGGAAAATTTTCATAATTTTCTAGTAAACAGTGATTTTACAAGTGAAAGCAATTCTCTTGCTTTTCTATCTGAAGAAGAAATTCAGTTCCTGAAGGGTTTGTGGAAACGTGTCAAGGAAACCATAAACAAACTTGATGAGAAACTTTTGCAGATGAAAGTGGAAATAGAAGCTAATCCCATAATTTCTGTCCAGGAAAAACACAAAAGGGATCTTTTGAGTCTACGTTTAACGTTGAATGAGTATTTTGGAGAAAGGGGAAATGAGGTACCTTCTAATCTCAGTGAAGAAGAGGAATGCAATTATAGGAGGAGAATGGTCTTTGCTAAGGGAGCAAGTTCCCTGAATGGTGCATTGCAACTGAAAAACAATGGAGAAATTGACACACTAGTTTGTTGTTACAAACTAATCCAACGTAATATTAACATCAACCATTGCCAGCCATCAATTGAGGACTTGAAAAATCTGCTGGGTATAGCCATAGCATTACTTGTTGGTAAAAGCAAAAGATATGATGATGGACTTAACTTTCAATCATTGTTAAGATGGAGTGCAGAGCTGTGTCGATATTGCAAGCGGAATGATTACATAGTTCTGGAAGCCTTTTTGTATTTTGCCTTACTGAATTTCCCTACAGAAGAGCGACTCTGTTCATCAGACCTTGCCAGTGCTTATGATTTCAAACGAAATTCCACTAATTGGAAAAATGCATTTGACAAGAAACATGACACTCAAAGAATCATTCATAGGGAGACAACATTGTTTTTTCTTGGAAATGGAGAACCATTGCAGGACATTGTGTACCAGAAACAACTAAAAGAACTGATGAATGGAAATGAAAATCGAAGTAAGTGGCAATCCTCACAGATTCGTAAGGTTCTGAGGGTCATGAAGGGATCTTTATCAGAGGATGGGAGCTTCATTGTATGCTCTTGCAAGGACAAAGTCGGGAATGAAATCTCTATTGATATCAAGACCTCTACCAAAATCAGAAAAAAAGCATGGCTGCGGAAGAAAATATTTTTTTACCTAGGTTTCTCTTTCTCTGGTTTGCAAGCTTATGGGATGACAGATAGAAATCCCATGGATCAAGATCCATTACAATGCAACAAATTAAGGGTTCCAGCTACAACTTCATTATTTGGCATTCCTGCCAAAATAGACAAAAATGTGAAATCTCTCAGTGATCTTGAGAAAAAAGAGACATCCCTTCGGAAAGAGATCAAGCGGAAAAAGGTAACCTTTTTTGCCAACCATCTTTTTTTGGAAGTTCATAATCTGATTATAGTCTGCTGATCTAACCTATGATTTCCTAAAAAAAAAAACAACAACTTGTGCCACTGTTTTCTTTGTTGTTTAAGGGAACCTCTTTTAGAAGGATGTGGAGATGTTAAGAATTACAACGAAAAAAAAAGTTTTAGCATTCTTTACCTGTGCTTGCTCTACAATTTAATTAAAATTATGGACTGTGATCTGTTGTGACCTTTAAAGAGGGGAAGGGGTTTATTGTGGTGGTAAATTTTTTAATGTCCATTCTTCCATGTGAAAGATTATTTAATTTTTTGTGCTATGTAATAAAGAAATCAATTCTGTCTTTTCTTTACAGAAAAAGAGTCAATTATGTGATGACCTTACGAGGGAATTGACTTTGGTCTGTGATGATATTGCAAGGCTTGTCGAAGATTAGATAAACTGTACACTTCTGTTTGGTTATTGTGGGGGGAAAAATGGCTGTACAATGCAGTGCAGTGCTAGATAGTTAATGAGAGGATAAATTCATATTGTATTGTAAATGCATACTCCCAATGGATAACAAAAACTATGCAAAAGGTATCGTCATTAGAACTAGCACCGTCATTGAGCATTTTAGGAGATTACAGTACTGACAGTAATACTTGATCCAGCCGAGTCAGTCAATTAATGGGGAGAAGAAGAAGAAGAACTTGCATACGTCAACATTGCCGATGATATTGCAATCATGTCTATAAAAGAGAAAGTTGACATGGGGGTGGTCGACAGGTGCCTCTGGTGGATGCTGCCCCTGTGTCTTCTCTGTTGGCTTCACATATCATCTTACTTTTTCTGGCTTTCTCTCCAGTGCTCTCTTAACAAACATAAGCACACGGCTGTTTTGTATCTGTAAGCACAGTCTTGGTCCTACCTGTGGGCGGTTGACAGGCGCCTCTGGTGGGCACTACTTCTGTTTCTTTTGTTTTGGCTTTATCTATCATCTTACTTTTTCCAGCACTCTCTCCAGTGCTCTCCTAACAAGCATACATGCACAGCTGTTTTGTATATGTAAGCTCAGTCTTGGTCCTGCCTGTTGTCCTGAAAGACTTATGGTCATCCCCCATGTTTTACACTGTGGTACCTAACCAAGTAATTTTGTGTTTTTATATTTTTTGCTTTATAATATAAGTGCTAATTTTAAGGCTGTTGTTATCTACACTGAGACTATATTTTATTCATTTTTTGACGTAATTCAATTATTTTTATCTACCATAAAATGTATTGCTGGAAAAATGCACTATTAATTTTATCATTGGGAGTAGTTTTATGCACATTAATTTGTTTTCATAATAAATATAAAGCTTGATATTTTTATGGTAGTGATTCCTGTAAATTGTAGTATGACTATGTTTGAAACGATGACCTTTCTTGAAGGGTTTGAATCGCTACACTCTTGGAGTTTAAATGTAATTTCTTTGAACTTAAACATATGATATGATAGACTAACGATACCTGGGTACCATAACGAATTACATTTTTTATTATCCCTTTTTACTTTTATGATTACAATAAATTTCTTGTGCCATATATTTTACTACAAAGGGATGTTGTTAAAATGTATCATGTATGTGATAATGCTCTATAATTATAATTTTAAGGTTAGCAATCCTTTTAAGGGGTGAATTGGTACCACAATTATTGTATTCTCATGTGAGATCTTTTGAACCACATTGCACTTTAGCAAATTTTGATATTAAACAATGAAATTGTTTATATTCTCTTGGTTTACACTTACACAAAGCAATCTGTAGCAGAACTATGCTCATGAAGAACCAATAATGTATTTTTGCTGTCTGTTGTCTGATTGCACCACTGTATCTTATTATCATGTGTTTAAAGGGGTTCTAGCGGTGGAGATACTGATTTTCACAAAAATAAAAATGTAAGCAATTCCAACCTGCTTGCATGAAAGCCCATGATAAATGAAAAATACCTTTTTACATATTGTTTATACTTTGGTTGTCATGGTAATGGTGGCCATCTTAGATTTCTCCTCGCAAATTTGCACTATTTTTCAGTTCTAAAATCTCTGGTATTAAATACTTTGGTACATTTGTTTTGCTTTTTTAATACAAAGATACACCCTTCCTACATATAGCGGACAACATAAATGAAAAAAAATTATGCAAAATAAAAAAAAAAGAAGATATTCTGAAAGAAATGGTCACGAAATTGTCCTAAAATTTAGTTTTTATTTCATGAAAACCAAGAAATTTCTCAAAAACGGAAAAATCTAAAGCAAATGTAATATGTCAATGTCAGCTATTTACAACCTTCTTTCAACAGCCCCTGTGCAAAAAATTAACTCTGTGACCATCTTAATAGCTGAGATTTTAGAAATGAAAAATTGTTGAGGAAAATGCACCGTTTGAGAAATCTGCATTTAATAAAGTTTTCTGAAGAATTCCTGAACCTAGACCGAGAAAAACGTGGATTACTTGTTTATTTATAGCCTTATGACGTCGATAAAATCTCGCTGGCTAAAATAATATACAGTAAGTAAGGCTGCACTCTGAACTTGAAGGAATAATGCCATTGCTTTGGAAAGTATGAATTATTTGCCGACTTTTCTCGAGGGTTGGGGTATGAAAACCAAGTTTTTTCATATTCATGGCTATGATTTTATGTTGTGATAGTGACAACCAGAAACATAAATTGGAATTATGTATGTATGCTTGAAGCTAGGTTTCCAAAACTGCTAATTTTGGCAGAACATTATCAAAACTTTACCATAAGAATCCCTTAACTGAAATTGGTCTCAACTTCATCAAACAGATCATTCTTATTTTTGTGACATTTTATTGTTGTTCCATAAATATATTCTATTGTTTGCCATGTATCATTTAGCACCTGTTTCCTATTCTGTTACATTGTTAGATGTAAAGCAATAGATACACAATATAAATGATCACAATTGAAATCCTTGCATGTAGTTATCTCAGAAATCTATTGTTGTTTATGTGATATTCATTGCAATAACTGAGAATTTTGTTGTTGTCTGTTAACTTAACGATTATTTATATATATATATA
>JAUEKZ010254147.1:0-19690 GCA_031471865.1 Melibe leonina
TTCTTTGGATCTCTCACAACAAAATCAGGAACCAGCGATTTGTTGATGTTTAACCATTTAGGCACCTGCAAAAAAAAAGAAGCTAGGCTTCAAAGCTGGTTGACTTTTTGTAGCAACACATGAACAGAAAGCAAACATCTGTGAGATGAAAGTTATTCCTCATATAAATATAAGATAACCAAAGCAATACATAACACTAGTCTCCTAAAATTTCACAAAGGCTTAAAAACTTTTAACCCTTCCAATGCTAAAGACACAACAATCTTCAAGATTTGCTTGTTCTTATATCACACAAATCAAATTTTCGTAAACGTGCATAATATTCCAAAGCCTGAATTTCAGGCTTTTGGCATATGTCAGTTCACTGAAATCTGGTTTATCTGGTATAAGAGCACATACATTTTGCAAGATGTTTGTATTTCAGTTGGGCTAGAATCAGACCCCGCTGTGAAAGGGTAAAAGCTTGAACAAAATTTTATATATTTGCATTTCAACCACCTGCATTTGCTTCTTAGCATTCCGGGTAATAGACTAATATCCTGAAAAGGATTTTACATCACATCTAATGCAGATTGAGCAACTTCATTTTGGAGTTATAAAGATGTGACAATACATTTTGATGTAGGTAAATCTTTTGTAAGATCTCTCATCAATAATAACACATTAGTACATAGTAACATACACTGGAACCTGTGGATAGCGATACGCCTGAATAATGACAACCCCTGAATCAGACCTCTTGACCCCCCATCCCCATTGTTTTATTCCATATTATTAGTCATCATTGAAAATCCCCTGAATAACGACATAACTTTCTGGTCCCGGGCAATGTCATTATCCAGTGGTTCTACTGTATTTATAAAGCCTATATCCTTTCATAAATTTCATCCTTCATCCTAGTTTTATATGCTTTGAAATAAGTAAACTATGAAACAAACAAATACCTTGGACACATCTTTACTAATTTTAACCATATCAAGGTCTTTGTTCAAATTTTCCAAGGTTTTATCATCAAAGCCGTTGCCACATTTGGACACTGTCACCCAGCGCTGGGCGGCTGGGTCTAGCACCCCCATCAGGAAAATGGACATCATTCCACCTTGACAAAAACAGGAAGAAAGACAACTGTGGTTTATATTCTAATTCAATCATTATTACAGTAACAAAATAATTTAGGAATGACAAAGAGAGGGGCTTTGAAAATGTTCACCATGTCAAAGTGCTGCTGCAGATGGAATTATATGCAATAGTGCTTGTTAAGATAGTGATGTATGTAAGTCCTTTTAGAACTTTGTGGCCCATAGATCTGAAACTTAAACCATTCAGAAAGCCTACAAATTACAATATTGTCACCCTCTCAACAGACTGTATTTCAGGCTTTTTGGCATGTCCGTATACTGAAATTTGATTTATCTGGTATAAGAACAGGCAAATCTTGAAGATTTTGGTGTCTTTAGCAGTGAAAGGATTAATACACTTGGGGTGAAGGGGAGGTGATTGGAACAGATTGAAGCCAGGACAGTAAGTTTTGAAGTGTCGCTATGCATTCCCCCTCTAAGCCAGGACAGTAAGTTTTGAAGTGTCGCTATGCATTCCCCCTCTAAGCCAGGTTAATCTCTCACCTTTATTGCCAGTTCCAAAATACGCTCCGAGGACCACCAGGTCAGCAGAGTCTGCCATGGTGCCATCGTTCAAGTAATCTTTCTTCACTTTCAACCAGTGGCGTTTTCCAGGCTCATAAATACTCTGAATGAAGCAAATCATATATTACGTAAACATTATAATATTTGACAACAAAAGTGTATACTGCATTGGTCTGTCATCCCAAAGTATTTGATTGAAATTCTTCTTAATGAATGAAAATATATGAAAATAGGATAAAAATAATTTGTTTTCAAAATTTTAATGTGTATATGCATTGAGTCTTAGATGGGAAAATAAAAGAAAAGAAATTCATACATCACCCTATCATAAATGACTAACATAACAACCATTACAAAAAATGCTCAATACATTCCAAAATATTACGTATTCAAATATGGCCGATGTTTGAAACTTACATTGACATCTTTGAGGACAAGACCTTCCAGTCCTTCCTTGAATACTCTGGACATTAACCCTTGCAGATCAGACGGTTTCTGCACAGAGACAAAGAAAGCAAACTTTGAAAACAGATTTAAAATACTCATATCTGGTTTCTGCCCAATAAAAATGTCTATTTTGATTGAGTATAAATAATACTGTATCAATTTCGTTTCCCCATCTATACATAGCAAATAAAAGAATTTAAAATTTAAAAACTCAAGTCCACTTGTATAACTACCCAATTTTAAGAATTAAGCTTAATTTTTTAATGAAATTAAAAGTATCTTAGATGTTTGCCTTGTTTTTTTTCTTCTAACAAAAGAATATTTGATGAATGACATAAGATCCTTTCTATTGTTATTGGTTTTTACTGTCACTGTCATGCACCTTTCATTGGAATGACTAATACTTACAGTGATGTGCTGTGTTTCAGACAGATGTATTCTGTTCTTCACTACAGTCATATTCTTTTCAAGTACTTTTCGTCTGACTTTCATTGATCTTAAAGGCGAAAAAATAAACTTGAAATCAGCAAACAAAACATTGAACTTGGAGAATATTTTACACTCAAATGGAAAAGAAGTAATAAAAAATTTTGAACACCAAAAATTGTTCTGCTTCATAATCACATATGCATGTAAGTTAAATAAAGTTTCACTAAAAATATCTTTAAGCCATCTCTATAACTATAACTATTGTATTTATCTCATGTCAACAAAACGATCTCACTGAAACTCTACGTGGCTTTGTGCTTGAGCCTGTTTCTTGACGGGTCTTATCAACATCCTCATCATGAGACGCCCTTAGAAACAGCTAATCAGCAATCCAATACTGACAACACTAAAAGCATTCATTGCCATACTTGTAAACAGCTTGCCCAAATTACCAAGGGGCAACTTTTCATTCCAATTGGGGGAAAAAAATCAGTATTTTGATCTTGTTGTAATCTTAGTGTGTTAAGTAATATTTCAATGGTTTCAATTCAAAGAGCACATTTCCAGTCATCATCACAATACCAGATATACTCTTATGCACATTGAATCATACATCATTTATAGCTGTCTTAATAAAAACATGTTTATATTTTGACAAGAACGATGTATGCAGCTCTAAAACTTTTGTCAAAAAATAACGATATCAAACAATTTTTTGTAAAGTATGTTGACTTCAAACATTCAGTTTTTAGTAAAAAAAAAAAAAAAAAAGCCAAAATAAAAATAATTTTAAAATTTTAAAAAAGAGTGCATAGATGATTTCTACAGCACACTGTTAATGAAGGTCCTCTTTCTTACTTCTCCATAAGATTTGTGTCGTTGATCAGCAGACAATCAAAGACAAACAGACAGACTTTGGCATCTTTAAACTCAGCTTTCTGTAATATGAAACAAGGCAAAATGAATAAAACTTTGAAAAGCTGCGCAGGTTGTGTAATATAATATAATGTAAAAACTACTTATAAAGTGTATGTTTAAATATCAGTTTAACTAAATCTTGATCAATATAGAATATTCTTGGAAATGCTTCAACTCGAAGGCCTTGCATAATTTTATCACTCTGAAGCCTAAAGTAAGAGACTGTTTTTGAGGCCACCACCTATTCTATAAAAAATGATTTTCAACCTTAAAAATGACATGACAGTATCAAAAGAAGTTCATTTCAAAGAGAAATTGATAAATAATTTTATGAGACTATAATATCATTTGATAGGTTAGTGCCTATAAATTTATTGAATCTGGCATCTAACTCCAAAGAGGCCTTCTGATATCAATTTTATTAACTTCATCAGTTTCACAATCTTATATCTAAATTATTATGAACAAAATGACCACTCTTCTCATCATTTAAGTCAAAGTCTTATCTATTTCTTTATAGTGTTCTTTTGGAAGGGGGGGGGGGGGGAGGGTGTTCTTTTTTTATTTATTCAAACAAACCTTGTGTACACCCAAAGTACCGAAGGGTAAAGGGCTCCCAGTATCGGTGTCCACTAGAAGAACCTCTGCATCCAGAATTAAATCATTTCCAGAAGGAAAAGCCTTTGGAATATAGTCCTTAAAGTGACGAACCTTCAAAAAAAATGATGATAACTTTAAGCACTAAATGTATTTTCTTTTAAGTAATAAGATATATATAATGAAGTTCAAATTTTACACATTAGTCTTCAGATTTTATAATTACTTGATAATATTTAAAACTTCATAATAGTATAGTGTTGAAAAGGAAGAATTTCACCCTTATGTCAGTAAATATACAAATTTAATAAAAAAATGTTTGGTGTTTTTTTACCCAATTTTCACAAAAGATAAGAAACATAAAAATAAAAGGTTAATTTGGTTCCCTAGTTCTCACCTTGTGATCTAGGACTGGTTTCAAGGATCTGCTAAAGTATTTGAACTCGGTGCCCTTTTTGTGTACTTGCACCCTTTCTCCATCATACTTAATTTCGGCAAAGAAGCCATTGGGGCATTTTTTCATGGCTTGGTCCACAGATCTGCAAGCCTCAGCCTGATATTTGATTTAAATGCCAAAAAGGTGAAAAAAAAAACAATTATCATTAACAATAACTAAAAAAACTAAAAACTCAAACTCAATTACAACTCAATTCTATAAGCTGCGTAGGTTAGTTGGCATTTGAAAAATATGTGATCATGGCTGTGGTAAGCCAAGGGACAGGACTTGAAGTGCTGCGAAATTGATGGGATGGGGCAGGCTGGGGGTAATGAGGTAGAAGATAGGGGAAGGGAGGAGAGGATATTATATAACGAGTGCTTGATTCGAGTGACCATAACCATTTTGCACTTACTTAAATACTCATAATAGCTAGTTTAGAGTATTTAGACAGCAATTTAGTTTGTCAAATCTAAGAAAGGGTAAGTTGAATTAGTCAAATGTGTATTTGTTGAATATGTGCAGTGCTGTATCATGTGAGCTTTGCACTGGCTTTGTTTGTTAATTTCATATCCCTGCAGATATAGGGAAAATAATAGCTTGGTCAAATAAAGCTGTTCCATTGTAGTAATGTCTATATCCCACTCTCTACAGCTTGCAACCATCCCTTGGCTAAAACTTAATAGAGGTACTGTCGGTGCACTTACCTAATTTTCGTAACTCACAGGCTTGGTTGATTTTTATATTTCACATTAATTATTCACAAATCTTGTACCATCCACCAACATCTACAGATATCCAGGTGACGCTTCTTACTGCTAGGCTCATTTACAAGAGATCAAAGCATATAAAAAAAATTCAACACCTCAAACTTTAGTTTGGCTGGAATAATCTATTGTAGTCAATCACATAGACTGGCCCTCTGCATAAACAAACTGGCACTATGAACAGAGAGTCCTGAATTTGAACAAAAAATTTCTGCTGTAATTAGATTATAATTCAGTTTAACATATATTCCACGGTATTATTGATACAGTACAGAAAGATTGTAACAATGAGTCTCCGGAAGACAAGGAGACAAGGAAATTATGTTGACTGTATACACTGTCGTTTCACTTTCCAAGTGGTGTTTACATCCTGACCCTCTTACCAGCATGGGAAGTATTGGTGTCATAAGACTGGCCCTGACACTCAGTTTCTTGGGCAGGCTGGGTTTGCCATCACTACTAGTGGAACTCTGATTTACAATCACTCTGTCTACAACATCTTTCAGATTCCTTGATGCCTGAAAGGCTGCGTAAGCATTCGGATCCAAACCATCCAGTCTGAATATGGAGAAAATATAACTCTTCACAATATTGTTAATCTTTAAAAACATTTTTATGCAAATACTATGATTTTTTAAAACAAGAAATTTAACACTTTCCTGTGACAGATAATCTTTTTAGTTTTTAGACATAATAATTTCCAAAACACAGGAGTACAAAATTATCCAATAAACTTATCATCAACCAAAATAGAGGTAACTTTGTTCTCTTGAGAGTAAGAGGTTCCAAATGTTTTTAATTTCTTCCATGGTTTATACATTTTTGGCAAATTAAGAATAAAGATTACAGTCAGTTATAACATTCTGTCTTTCTGATAAAATTCTTATCTTTATTTATCAAAAAATTATCTTACTCTGATGTTCAAGTTCATTTATCTTGTACAGCGTTTCCTGCAAACATAAGACATGAATGAAACAAAACATGCAATGCTCACATGTGTTTAGCACCAGAGTTAATCCTCAAATCGTGTTTGATGAGTCGAACAACCATCTTCAAATCATTAGTGGTACATCTGTTGGAACAATAATATTTTAAAATATCACAAATAAATAATTCATTTCTTTTTCAAGAAGATAAGTACAAATCGGAATGAAATCACTTTATGAGAAGTGTATGAGATTAAAAATAAAATAAACCAGTATTATCTTTGCTCCATAAAATTAACTTTCTTCACATTGAAGCTTTTAAAAACTCAATAAGCAAACAATAAGCAAAGCAATTCATCCATGGTTACCTTTTCATGATCTTTGTAAGCACTTTTTGCTGATCATCTTCTTTCGTCATTCCTGATAATTCCACTAAATAATCATCTACCTGAAGAAGGAAAGTGAGAGAAAGTGTTGTAGATAGATAATATTACAAAAACACTTTAAATCCTTTTATACACAGTGGACTTTGTAAAAATAATGAAAAACAGAATAAATTTGAGGAAGAGAGAGAATGGGTAAAGAGGGAGAAATAAAAGAGAGAGAGAGAAATAGAGAAGATAAAAAGGAAGAGAGGAGGAAGAAATGACTGAGGAACAAATAAAATGTGGTAGCATGCTCTCATTGAACTCACCTCTTTTAAACTCAAAGTGCTTTTAGCAGGAGGTTTGCAGAATTTACTTTCTTCATAGAAAACACGGATGGTTTCGGCAACATCGCCCTGATGAAAAAAATAAAAAAATAAAAGCAGTGAACTTAGCAACAAATGAGAGATCTTTTTCATGATAAAATAACATTTATCTGAAGAGCAGAATTAATATGTACAGAAAAAAGAGGTAGAAAAAGTCTAATGACAAAAAAAAAAAAAAAAGAGGATTATTTCATTTATCAACGAGTAAAAATCCGTGAAGTAGGCCGTGGACAGCATTCAAGCAATAAGTAATATGACAGAAAACTAAGAGGTAGAAAAAGTCTAAAGACAAAAAGAAACAACCCGTATTTGCTGGAGATTTTGTTTCTCCTCAACATCATTCCTATAGAGAATTGTGGGTTACAGGTACACACTGAGGATATCTAGTAAGAAAAAAAATGTGAGTGCCTAGTCTGCACTGCCAGCTAAAATCTGACAATTTCAGTTTTTTATTGTAAAATGTTTGCTTTAGAAATTTTCAACATTTGGGAGAAATCTGTTGCGAAATGAAAATTTCAGTTTTAAAAGATAAAAGGTACTTAACATGAAAAGAGTTAACTGTAATCTTTGAGTAATTGAAAACTTGCATGTCACAATTTAGGATTAATTGTGAGAAAACATTATGACCAAATTAAAAAACCACTTTAATGCTCACAGTCATCAAAACCTCAATGATGAAAATGTTTACATGTTATCTATCTATTGCTTACATAAAACAAAACACACTGTCACCATAGCAACAAAACTATGGACTAACGACAACCTTCCTAAGAAGTAAGACAGAAAGAGATTTACAATTTAATCCTGAGCGAGGCTGAAAAGGTATGAACAATGTGAACAAATTAAAACTAGCAGAGTAAAAGACTTAAAGCTGTTAGATATGTTACCTCTTCCAAAACTTACTTGGTCAAGATCTTCAATCATTTTTGCTAAATTTGTTCCAAAAATCTGAAACACAGAAAATGGCAATAGAGTCTTATTCAGTAATAAACCTAAATACAAAACTTTAAATTTTGTCGAAGCTTTGAAAGTTAAAGTAAATATATAATAGATAAATATCAAGACTTATGAAGTGCATATCACTAAACAACACAATTCTTCCTCAATATTCTCTGAAGTAGACAACAGTTCTATAACACCAAAAATGACAACAAGCAGCCGGGTATATGCTTAAATATTGATATACAATTTTTCGGAAAAATATATCATCAATGCCGTATGTTTTGAAGATTTTGCATGCTCTGTTTGGTTAGAATCTAACACTTTTGTGAAAGGCTTAAGATTCGCGTGTTCAGCACATGCTCACCCAAGTGGCTTTAATCCGGAATATATTACAGTTAGGGATTTCAAATTCTTTTTCAATTAAGGATTGTTTTGTATTAAACCATATAAGTTTTAAAGTTAAAAACTGGGTATTGAAATCATTTTGAAATTATTTTTAGATTGCCTGTTGTGACGAGTATCAATAACGTCTTGATTGCTCATTATTAAGGTCATCCCTCCTGATTTTGTGGTAGGCTACGTGACAGAGTGTTTGCCTTGGAAGTCTGGTCAGGGTGTTAGAATCCATCAGGCATCAGACCTGAGAGGTCACTGGAGAAGGGAAGTGGGTAGGCAGCGCTGCAGTCTATCTTTATTCAACAAAAAGATGTTGTCATTTAACCATTCAAATTCTCACCACACTGAAAAGTTTGACAAGCTGTTTGTTGTTGAGATTGTATACAGTTTTCATCACCCCTGGAAGCAGGCATTTCATGAGCAGGTATAAATTACCCCTGAATCCATCTGGATAAAGATAAAGATACGTTCATAGAAAAATATGTTTTACATGAATGAAAATAATTAGGTTCAACCAAATCAATATTTCAGACATAAACAAGTTAGCAAAATATTTCATAAACTTAAAAAAAATGATTGTGTTAAAAACAACAGATTCTGGAGAGAGAAAAAATATAGCATTTAAAATGATACTAAGACTATCACAAAAAAAACACACTTTTATTAATATCAATTCATTATTAATATGATAAAATCTTACCTCCACTGTTTCCTTTTGTAATGTAATTGCGCACCAATTTGGTTTTTTCTAGATAGCTGCTTTCTTCGGCAATGTCTGCACAGAGACGCCGAAACTGTCGAAAAGAGTTATCCTTTTCCGCTAATGGATCATCAGTTGAGTGGCTAGCTGTGGGCACTGATCTACTGCTAGAAGCTGAAGATGTGCCTGAGGAGAAAAAACAATTTTTCTGTCAATTAACAATGATGAATTTCACAAAGCAGCTATGTGTATCCTGATATCATAAAAAATGTTAGAATGTTTGCTCAACACTAAAGAGGAACATTTTTTTAGCTGTTAGGTAACTTACATTCTCTACTTCAATTATAATACAAACGTAAATTAAAAATGCAACATCTAAAAACATTTTTGGATTGAAATATATGTCAATCTATTTTTGGGCATTACTTCCATACAAGTGGAGCTCTTTACTCTCTATTCAAGAAAAATGTTTTAACAACAAAACCTATAACATCACCAAGCCAACAGTTTTCAAATTAAGTAAAAAAGGCTTGAAAAGTAATTTTCATTAATTTTACAAATTATTTTAAAGAGAGCATTAATATCTATGTCTGCAATGTTTTCAGAACTTTAAACTATGAAAAAACTTTTAAAAAGCAGATTTCTGTTACTTACTAGGAACAGGTTCATCCTCTTTTTTCTTCTGCCCTACATTCGGTTTAGACTGCAATACAGCTTTCTTAGGTGTTCCCTTCTTTGCTGTTTGTTCCTGAAAGTCTAAATTTATATATATCATGTTTTCAAGACCACTAGTTAATCAAGAAACAAATCCTCATTAATTTATCATGACATCAATGCTGAAGGTGCTCACTAGCTTTAAAACGATGATCCTCTATAAACGACAATATATAAACTCATTTTGTAGATTTCAAAGATTTCACAATACAAACATAATCACTTCATTTTTGCATTACAGAAAAACACTAGTCAAAAAGTTTTACTCATTTAACAATTAAAGCAACATCTGAGATTTTCATTCATTTATTGTCTTCAAAGGAAAAATACATATTATATGAGATACCAGGTTTGGAAAACTTGCAACTTAAACCCTGTGGGAGAATTCTGTTTTTTCTTGATTTTTTACGATTGTTTCACTGGAAGTTAAAAAAAAAAGGCAGGATGAAAAAGAAGCTGCCTATTTTGTGACCTCATAGAAAAACGGCTTTAGCCAAGAACAAAAACTTACCATCAATTAGTTTTCTGACAATGTCTTGATCACTTGATTGTAGATCATAAAACCCTTCCAAATCATCAGGATCCTCTATCTTTTTAGTTGTTGCTCTTGCTCGCAAAAAAGTTTCAAAAATACATTTTGGATGGAACC
The DNA here is from genome assembly GCA_031471865.1 of Melibe leonina. NCBI lineage: Eukaryota > Metazoa > Mollusca > Gastropoda > Nudibranchia > Dendronotidae > Melibe > Melibe leonina. The sequence goes on from JAUEKZ010254147.1 coordinate 10,316, forward strand.
ACTGTTTCATGGTGTCACCACCATCAGCAGCAAATGGATTTGGTGTTTCTTTACCAATCCTCAATGCACCTTTGTCAATTTTTACTTTACATTTCTTACAACTTGAAGTGCCTAGCTTGGCATACCCCACTATATATTTGTTGTCAGCCATTGTGTTATGGAACCTACAATGATTTTCATTCAATGAAAAAGGTTTAATGGAATCCAAATGAAGCCTTTGGAATTTTGGAGGCCTTGCTAAGTGACGGAAAGGCTGACACCGTGTTTCTATTTTCCCCTGAAAATATGGTAGATTTATGTTTGAAACTGAAAGGCAACGTGCTGCATTAAAAACGTATGGTGTATATTCCAGTAATCGGCACCTATAGAACTGCATCTAGACCAGCGGTCTCATTTTTTCTTCCCCCTATTCTTTCTTTTTGTTTCCAAGAAACTCAAGAATCACCAAAGTACCCGTGTTTGTTTTCGCTGACGATGAATCTTCGAGTTTCATGTTGTTTACTCCTTCAGTTTTTTAATAATATTAATAATCTGAGTCTATACTAAATATTTGTCCATGACAATGTTTCCAACTATTGTACCGGTTTTGCTGGGGTTTTTTTTTTAACCAGGGAGGGAGGGCTCCAAACTAAACATCCTAGTCTAGCTAGAATAATCTAGAGACCTCCTACACTATATAGACTGACAAAAGGGTCTAGAACCTATTACGTCTATTAGATAGGCAAAGATAGACTAGAGCAGAGAACATATTCGTATTCTGATCCTTCTCAATATTGTAGAGATCATGTGTAAATGTTTATGTCAGACTAGGTAAGTCTTTCTAAATGTCTTAGATGTGTCAATGAGATAGTCTAAGCAGAAAAAGGAATAAATGAGCTCTAGATTTATATCCTCTATCAAGGGAAGAGATAGAAATAATAAGCAGTTGAGATTTAGAGTGGTGTTTCTTCACTGCCATCCACAGGAAGTAGCTTATTTTCGAAGGAGTTAATTTTCCTCCACTGTGTTAGCCTACCTAGATGGTAAACAACGTCTTTCAACAGGAGGCCAACATTCCGAAACATTTCCTCATTCATGACTGATCTCAAGCGACAAAAAGTTTGTTGAAATTCTTTCATAATTCCTTTATCAGATGTGTTGATGAGTTATTTATTTAGATATCCAATTTTGTAGGGCATTTTCCATGTTTTGAGAAGGTACCATTTTTCTATCTGAAGGCTTTCCCGTTTTGCTGTGCTGTGTCTAAAAAGGTCTAGATGGTATAGATAAGCCAAGTTTAGATTGAAGAAATGTCAAATTGGATTGCAAAAAAATATTGCCAAATATTAGATAAGCCCCTATCCTTCCCATAGGGGATCTAAAAAAATTTGAAGTAAAAAACATTCTAGAAAGCAGTGTTTCATATGATTAAAAGCAAGTCTGGTCTTGAGTTGCTGGTTTGAAAGTCATTTTGTCTGGTAGAGCTCACTGAATTTTTTGGATTGAATCTTTTCAATAACTTGAACCATGATAATAATTTTTATTGTTGTTGTTAAACAAATTAAAATATCATGATTGCTCAGTATTTGAATCTCTATCCTAAAGTTTTTACAGGGTTTTTTTCAGGCAGTGATTATTCTCGTAATATAAGAAAATTTCTTATTCTCACACATTAGCATAGCATTGAGAGAGTTATCGTGTAGCAGTGAGACAAGCACACACACATACTCACATAGAGAGAGAGAGAGAGAAGTAGCGAGAGACATGCACGCTTACAGTCGCAGATAGTAAAAGATGAGAAAAACAGATTCAGAAAGAGAAAGGCATGCTAGTCAGCGAACACATTATTTATGCAAATTAGACATTCTTACTATTCCTCTACACAAGGCTACCTACTTTATGACTCAAGTGGAGTGACTCTAGACTTGCTTTCTTTCAACCTCTCATCACTCAGGCGATGAGAAAGTGAGCCAGCATGTGGCTTTGAACGATTTGTACACACGATAGACAAGTCCATTTTTCACCATAGGTAAAAGGGATTTATTAACTGAAACTGGGGTACCGTCATTCCTCTTTTTTAAAGTTATTGACATAAAAATGATATTACAGAGTTAGAATATACTGATTTTAAAAAAATATTTATTTCTGACCGTTTTAAAACCAAAATCAGCTAGAGAACTTAGTAACTAATACAAGCGACACATTAGGAAAATGGATGCAACCAATTTGTATCAGCCAATAAAAAATTCAATATTAATTCAATTCCCTAACCTTCATCCTCGAGAGGCACTGGGAATAAGAAATTTTCTCACAATTTTTTTATTCACAATGGGGGTGAGAATAAAAAATGTTCTTATATATTTGCAAATGGGTGAGAATAATGATGGCCTTTTTTTTCTTGATTGGAAATCATTGTATTGAAATACCTTTTTCCCATCTTTTTTTTATTTTGGAAAAGTGTTTAATTCTATGCTTGGGAGGTTGATGGGACAAAGTCCAACAGAAGAGGACAAAGCAGCCAAAGAGAGAGAGTTTGATATGCTTTTCATCCAACTAAAAGAAAAGTGTGAGGTAGGAACTCTTTCATTTTGAAAAATGAATGTTACTTAACTAGTGTAATCCCTTTGTCCCTTTTTCGGTGGAAATTGGAAAAAAACAGGATGCTAAAGGTGCAAGCAATCAGATATTTCACAGCATTAGCATCAAAAATCCAATTTGTTTTAGACCTATGTTGGTTTTTTTCTCCATATAATAAGAGCAAGGGACACTTTATTTAGCTTGATGCTTGGATGTTTGTCTAAACTAGGACTTATTGTACTGACATCTGTGTAGGTGCGCTGGTTTTAACTATGCAATAAGCAACCTGTTAGACAACAGAAATATATTAATCTGATTGTCTAATTTTTGGTTCAATTATATTTTGTGAAGGTATCAAGTTATTGTGGTTTGTCAATTCAAAAGTTAATATAGAATAAATAGAAAATAATAAAATCCAAGGGAAATTTTGTCTATTGGGTCTGTCCCAATGGAAGGCTGGGTGGGACATCCCATGCACATCAGCCTCAGATCAGTACTGCAATGTTGAATATTGAAAATGGGAATGATTGTGCCAATCATAGAAATAAATTTTGTACTTCTTGAATAATTTCCTTTCATAGTCATATAATTTTTTCTTCTTACTTCTTTTTGCAGGATTTATCTAATGAGAACCCAACAATTGTAAGTTTTTCTTTTTGTCATTTAGATTTCATTTAAAATTTTTGTTAAAACAACCTCAAATTATCTGAATTGTAATCAGTATCATTGATTATGATGTTTGGCCATGCATTTTTGTATATCATTTTTTGTGTCTTTTTTCATATTGTTTACTCTTCCATGACTGTCTTTTTTCATATTGTTTACTCTTCCATGACATAATGGTGCCTGTCTTTCCTTCAGTGATTTCAGTTTTCATAATCCTACTTTTCTCCTAAGTCCTTGACAGATCCGTGTTTAAAAAGGTTCCTAAAGGCCTTTGGCACATTGGACAGTGCATATAACCACATAGTTCGTTATATTGCATGGAGGGAAGAATATGGTGTAGATGGACTGGATTCAACTGACACCGAAATTTTGGAGGAAATGGCTACTAGAAAAGCTCATCTTTTAAGAATCAGAGATAACAAAGGAAGGTACTACAGTGGATGTCATACAAAATGTTTTTTTCTCTTTACAAGTAATTAATGAATGTTACCAATATTGTGTAGGCAGATGGTGGTATAATGATATTTTTAGTGTTTTTAGATTGTTACAGTTACAAAGCCAGAAGCTGGTGGTAGGTGAGATTGGTGGTGGTATAACAAAGTTTGAGTTCATTGGTTTTTTTCTGTAATTGTGAAGCGTTTATAGTCTTTCTTGCAGGGAGAAGCTCTATATATACATGCAATTTACCATTATAATTGTTACCTATCAAAAAAAGTCAGGCATAGATAAAGAAAAATATTAAAATGCTATCACACTACTTTTTAAGTAATACGGTCCAGCCTATTTATCACTTTAACTAAGCATGAGCCTTGCCTCACAAAACATCGCTAGGATATGTGCTCTCTGGGTACGTTTTTATGAAAAAAGAAGATTTCAAGATCAATAAACTAGAGCTGTTGTACAGTAATAAAGCTATAACATGAGAAATATATCATCAATGCAATTTTGTTTTTTCAGACCGATTCTTTACATCGCTGCCAGAAAACATATAGCAAATGAAAAATTAATGGACCGAATGATCAAGTTCACAGTGTTTATGCTGGTAAGATATTTTGTTGTTTATCTCTTCCGTGTTTGCATAAGCTCTCTGACTACAGTCTAACACATTGTATACCTCATTCTAACAGATTCTTCATCTCCAACTCAACCTGCGTCATCTATTCTTAGTTTCAAATATACACTTTGTTTTACAGATATCTCATCCGAGTCTCTCTGTCCCTGATTCTATTGCCTTCTTTTTTTCACCATGAAACGTACATTTTTTTTATTAGTGTGTACTGAGAAAAATCAGTCTTATTTTTGTATCTGATATCAGATTTATACTTCTTGCATTATCTTGTGATAGGAACAGGCATGCCAGAGGTTGGACGAGAGTGTCATTGATAGCATATGCCTAGTCTTTGATTTAAAGAGTTTCACTATGGCCAACATGGATTATCAGTACACCAAGAATCTCGTCACACTCCTTGGCCGATACTACCCTGAGCGCCTTGGTATCTGCCTTATGCTAAACTCCCCGGTTGTTTTCTCAGGATGCTGGACTGTTATCCGACCCTGGTAAGGAAAGTCTTGCATAAACTGTAAATGTCGTACCAAAATGAATTGAGTAACATTGGGATTCATAATACTTAATTTGAGATAATATGGTGTGTGTCAAGTAACTCAGTTTCAACCAAGATTACGATTCTGCTTTTTTGTGGTTTGAGCTTCCATTAGTGTTTGGGTTTTTTTTTCATTTTGTAAATTAATAGAATGGTTCTGTTGTTATTTAAACACGAATTTTCTCCCAACCAACTCTGCAAAATTGTACTTTTATTAGATAGAGCAGTAGTGTTATCCTCAATTTAGGTTTTGTCTCAATGTTTTGACCACTTATGAAATCCAAAACATTCAGTCTGAGCGCAAGTCAACTTAAACCTAGACTTTAGGCTTGGGCTAGACCATAGTCCAGCATCATAGACTGGCCCCTGGTCTTGACAGCCACCCATGCAATGACTGATCGGAGCAAGTCCATATTTGTATGTGCTGCTCAATTCCCCCTTTCCCTAGCTTTTTTATTGCCTTGTTTCACATGACTTTCATTTTTGTTCCAGGCTGAATGACGTTACTGCCAGTAAAGTCACCTTTGTGCCTAACGAGGAGCAATTGTGCCAATACCTCAATCCTGATGGTCTTCCCCCCAACGATGACTGACTTGATCACATTATACCATGACACTAATCTGAACACCAGCTTAAATCTCCTTATTATTATTTTTTCTTAAATTGAGCTTTTGATGAGCAAACATTCGGTGATAGATAATTTTACATGACAGAAATTGAAAAATAGAACTGATTGTGATACAATTGTCCTTTTTTTTACTATAATGATATTGATATGATTAAATTTTGGGCTGTTTTCTTCTTTCTTTATTCTCTTGGTGCTTGATCAGCACATAAGGCTGGCACTGTGGAACACCATCTTTCTCAGTTGGATGCCATTTTTGTCATCTGTCCCCACGACCATCCACTGTGGCTGTTTTAGGTGATAACTAATTATAGTTAACATACATTTTTGTCACAAAATATTGGTGTTTCTGTCTTTTTATTATTTTACATGTTTTGGCCCTCTAAATGTAACACAGGTTTCAAATTAGCTGTTATAATTGATTTTGATCCATGCAGAAGAAAACCTGAAGGAAGGTTAGTTTAAAAAATGTTGATAAAAAAACATCTTAGACAACGTCTGCGCTCTACTTCTCTCAGATTAAGGCCCTAGATATGAATTTGCGTTTAAAATGTGCGCAGCCATCACTCCCACTTTACAATTTATATTTTTGTATTATCAATCTTCAGGTTCTTTGTTCTGATAGAATATCAAATTGATATTAATTTGTGAAATGGCATGACTGAAATCTGAATATGTTGGGCATGGGTAGGGCAAACCATGAGAAAACCAAGGACAAACATAACCCACCAACCATAACAACAAAAATATAATATACCTTACATACAAGGGAAAACCCAGTCATTCAAAGACTTAAAGTGAAAAATACAGTCAAGATTAAAAGGTTCCTTCTCCTACAGTGTCAGTAAAGGTGATAATATCATTTAAGATGTTTTCTGCTGTTCTTTGTTGTACCAACCAATGAAAGTTATTTTAAAACTGTGCAACCAATGGTTTTCTCATTTTTAAATGAGTGCATATTGCAAATCTATTTTCACAAGATAAATTTTCGAGATACTGATATTTGATAATGATAAGAACTTGTCTTTTTGTGTCTTTATATGGATTTGATTACAGATGAACTTTGACAGTGAAGCAAGTCTTTCATCTATTTTTGTTTGCCTTTGTTGCTAAATATTATGACTTTTATAGAAGTTATTGGTCACATATAAAGCGTACATGTTGATAAAGGTATGTCAAAAGAGTTGATGTTATATATTGTTTTGTTGAAAATGATTGGCGCTTAAACAATGAATTGTTTTAGATTTTCTTCTTGCCTTTTAATGCTTCCATATCATGTGATTGATATATTTTCAAAACATTGGAATACCCCTGTCATTGCCAACCCTGTTTTTACTATGCTATGTCTTGTGTAGAATAATTTATATATTTTTTGGAGTCTCCATGATAACTGAAAGACCAGCTCAAGAATGTTATGACAATGAGATACATAATTGTAGTTAGCACAGAAGATATTACTATTTTCATACTTAAATTGAAAACTAATATTCTTTGGCATGTTACTTATAATGTCATTTGAAAAATTATTTTTCTAAGTATGAATTACACCTGCTGTGTTTTCCAAACAATAGCTTTATGACATTTTTTTATTGTCATGAAGGGCATATTTTTAAGTACTTATATGAATATAACTGAGTCAAATGAGAACATATAGATTTAAGAATTTAAGAGTAATTCTTATTAAGGTAAGGTATGGTAAACTTTATTGATCCATTGGAAATTCCAATTCTCACCCAAAGTGCTGGAAAAATAAGTCACTTTTGATAAGAACCCCTAAAGTTTTAATGCAAGCAGAAAAGCTTTATTTGTTATAGCTGTCTTACAGGAAATACCACTGAGTAATGTTTTTTCTTTGAAAACTTTGACATGACAAATCTACTTAAAATAAATCCTGCTTCACTTGAGTTGCAATGTCCTGTTATAACTCCACTATTTTTTAGTATGGAGAAGAGATGCATATTCTTCAAGTGATACATATCTGTTCTGGAAAAAAATTGTAGTAAAGATTGTAGCTTTAAATTTAAAGAAAAAAAAGGAGGGAGGGGGGGGCAGTAATTTATCTTATTAATATTTAAATAAGTGTGATTGTTTTATTGAATTTCTAAGTACTTTCCGATCTTGTCCCTGTGTAAGGATTTATTTAGATCTCAATTTGTGATCAGACATAGAGTTGGGACCCAGCACTGCATGATGCAGTCGGTTACTGTTATGCAAACTTTGTAGTAGACTCAAGCTATGCTTTCAACATGCTGCAAATTACAACTGCAGCTTAACAATGTCTGAAATGAGTTTGTAGGGCTTTTATTACTTCAGCAAACTTTTGCGAATGTTTTTAAATCAGTATTATTTCACTGCTTTATACTGGAATCTCAATAGCTTTTGGGGTTTGGGGGGGGGGGGGGGGAATTATGCCCTGCTTTATAAATTAAATTGGCCTTTGAAGAATTGAGAGCAAGAAGAGAATTGTTGCATCATATTGCTTCATAAATGGACATTATTTTTGTAAAAGAAACCAAATATTTTTGCATTGATTATAAAGATGAAGATCCAACCGGTAATCAACTGTCTTTTTATCAGGTATTGGCGGCATTTTAACCTGTTTTGCCCACTCGGTTGCTTATGTATTATGCGGAGACCTGTTTGTATAAGAAACAGGCAATGTAGCTAAGTTTTTTGTTTTTTTTAATATTTTAATATTGGAACGAATAATGACATGTTTTTTTGTGAGCACCTGTATATTTTTGCCTATTACAATTACATGAAGGATTTATTTTATAAATTTTCTTACTTATATTGATTTTAAAAGCCATGTGATCTGCATTTGTATGTCTTTGTTCTAAGAAGGCACGAAAAAAATATTTTCATTCAAATTGCGATCCAAAGGCTTTCCATTGAGATCTTATAATTGTTTCTTGTATCACATCAATATATATATTGAGTATTGTAAAATAAGTACCTGTCTTTGGTTTTGAATCTCAGTATTATTAAGAAATTTTGTTGATACTATTTAGAAGTTGTATTAAGGACAAATATTTGATTTAAATTTTCAGCTTTGTACTAGCCTTCATGCAATTTGAAAGGAATGTAAAACTCAATTCTCAATTATTTTGCTAGATGATATTTGAGAAAAAACTAATCAAAGAATGATTTATTTTTTTTTATCAACAAAATTCTTATTTACCTTTTTATTTCTCTGTTCACTTTTATTCTTCATTCAAAGTTGTTGGCATTTAGTTTGATAGATTCCTGCTTTTGCGAACCCATGCTGTCATTATTGACAGTCGTGTAAGCAAGAGGAGCTACATAAAGATTTTATTGAGATCTCAAGCAACTCACACTACAATGTGTTTGTTGCTGATCTTTGATAAAAGACATTTTTGCGGGCACCTCTGGTGGTCACTTCTTCTGTTTCTTCTCTTTTGGCTTTACCTGTTATCTTACTTTTCCAGCACTCTCTGCAGTGCCCCCTAGCAAGTATACACACAGCTGTTTTGTATCTATTAGCTTAGTCTTGGTCCTGCCTGTCGTCCTAACAATAACAGACTTATGGCTATACCCCATGTTTAACACTGTGGTACCTAACTACAGGGTCACTTGTTATCTAAAAGGACTGAGTACTTTTGTACACAAAGGGCGATAGAATATCCTGGGTCTTTCTGGATCACAAGTGTGGGTGGTAGCCATTATTTGTTTGTTTGTCCTGCTTTGTGATTGTGGGACATGATTTTTTTTCCCTGTAAATCATCTCTTTGTCACCTTTTGAGAGATGATATTTTTTTCGTTGTAATTCATCTCTCTGTGAAATGTCCCTGGCAGGGTCAAAGTCTGGCTGTTCTTCTAACTAGCCTTCCATCTTACTTACCCCTGGGCGCTTATATGACCATAGCAGTTGCAAGTGCCCTAAAACTCTCAATAAACAAACAAAAC
>JAUEKZ010254367.1:0-12888 GCA_031471865.1 Melibe leonina
AGAGAGAGAGAGAGAGAGAGAGAGAGAGAGAGAGAGAGAGAGAGAGAGAGAGAGAGAGTTTTTGTGTCAGGGAAAGAAATAACAGTTCCATTCAATTCCCAGTCCATCTCAAAACTCCCTTCTGTCACCCTTTCCAGCTCTCACTGTGTTATTTATTTTTTCTCTGATTCCTTTTTTCTCAACCTTCTAATTTCCTAATGGGATTCCCTCAATCGTCTTCCTGTGTGCTAATTTGGGACCCTTTCATTGCCCACGCTCATCATCCTCATTGTCACCTTCACCTTCTTCTTCTTCATCATCATCATCATCATCATCATCATCATCATCATCATCATTATCTTCATCTTCATCATCATCATCATCTTTTCCTTGTTCTTGTTTTGTTTTTGTTTTTGTTGTTGTTGTTGTTCTTCTTCTTCTTCTACTCCCCCTCCTCCTCCTCCTCCTTCTGTTTTTTTTTCTTCTTCTTTTTTTCTCCTCCTCCTCCTCCTCTTTTCCCTTTATCTTCATCTTCATGCTTCTTCTTCTTCTTTTTCCTTCTCCCCATCCTCTTTCCTATTTCTCTTCACCTTCATGGTCTCCTCATTCTCATCATGGCCTTTCTCCATTATCTACCACACCATCCCCTTCCTCCTCCTCCACCACCTTCTCGTCAAACTTCCTCCTAGTACTCTTCCTTCCACCTTCCTCCCACCTTCCTCCGCTTCATTCTCTACTGTCCCGAACACTCTACATATTAAATCGCATCAACGCTCAAGCCCTTCTTCTACTCTAGATCCACCCTGTGCATCAAAGACCCTCGGCATCCCTGGCACACAATGGCCATTATTATTATCGATCTGGTAGTTCCGATGACATGATGCTACAATACAACGTCAACCTCTGACACTCTTATTCCCTCTTGCGATTTGCTCTTTGTATTTCACTCCCAATAAAAAAAAATTGCACCCCAGGGCCCAGTTCTAGTGAACCCAGGGTTGATGTGATACAACCTGGCATCGCTTCCTGAAAAAAAAAAGCATATTATGGACTGTTGCGTTTGACATGAGAATGACAACATGGCCGCAACGAAGTGAGAAGTGTTTACTCCCATCCCTCCCAAGAACACCATCACACGATTGTGTGTGCTCACGTGTGTGTACGTGTGTGTGTATAAGTGTGTGTGTGTGTGTGTGTGTGTGTGTGTGTGTGTACGTGTGTGTGTATAAGTGTGTGTGTGTGTGTGTGTGTGTGTGTGTGTTTTAATACTTTACAGTCATTGTTGTGAGTATTTTGACTTAACTCATACTGTGGTCTATAGAAGTTTTGACTTTCGGGTCTTTCATGGGCTTTTTGAGGAAGCAAAATAAATTATACTTATTGACTTATTGTGAATTCGCGTGCCTCTAGAAGGGCCACGGAATAGTATGTTGGGCGCGCATCGGGTACATATCATATTACTAAGTAAGAGGATTGTGACTCCTGCTTCCCGCACGTCCCCCCAACGACCACCAGGTCATAGGGGATGAGAGTGAGTGATTTAGTGAGTGAGTGAGTGATTTAGTGATTTAGTGAGTGAGTGAGTGAGTGAGTGAGTGGTTTAGTGAGTGAGTGAGTGAGTGATTTAGTGAGTGAGTGAGTGGGTGAACATAATGATGATTTATATTTGTATGTCATCAATTTGCGGCAGACACAAAGTGGTGGTCCATAGCCCCGTCCCCGCACAGACAGACACAGACAGACAGACAAACTACACACTGAATCCAATACTCCTCCGCATCATCCTTTCCTGATAACGAGGCGACACGTGTACTGTGTGTAGTGTGTGATCCCCAATTATGAAATGAATGTCATAATGTACAGTTGACATTACTTTACGCCATGTGCCAGGTTGGGAGTACCTGCCAATATTGCCGAGACTACGATAGACATAATTGTTGGTCTTTTGAAAGATGTAATCAAATTTTAATTTAATTAACGTGAAGCATTTACTGTAGCTTAGAAGTAGCAGATGTAGATAGAGGAAATCGTTTTTGATTAATGTTATCGATTGGAAATTAATGAATGAAACGACTGTCTAGATAGTGTTATGATGTAGGTCATGCCTTTTTCATTTGGTGGCGATGGGGAATCTTTTTGTTTTTTGTTTTTGTTAAAAGTAAACCATGGAGCCGGAGCTTATCCCAGTGTATGTAGCATGAAGAGGCCACATGACAATGTTTGCCACCCTCTGAATAGGACGCTGCACTATCGCAGATTACTTTCCCCCAATCCAAATTGTGGGTCGTTACCCATTTTACACCTGGGTGGGGTGAGGCAAGAGAACTCAATTTTCTAAAAATACAGAAGTGCCTCTGGTAGGAATCGAACCCGGTGCTCCCTGGTTCTGTGCTGCGTGGCAACCAGTTCGACCACCGCTGCTTTTTGTTCAATTAAGTCCTTTCTATTTGAAGCAATACTGTAATATGAATCGTGTAGGCCCTCCACAATCAAACACCGCCTTGTTGTTGTCTTTGCCTCCCTCCCTCCCTCCCTCCATGTATCTCATCCCCCTCCTCTCTCACTGCCTTCCTCTTCACTCTCTCTCTCTATCTATCTATCTCTCTCTCTTCACTCTCTCTCTATCTATCTCTCTCTCTATCTATCTATCTCTCTCTATCTCTCTCTCTCTCTCCCTCTCTCTCTATCTCTCTCTCGGTCTTTGTCTTTCGAAAAACAACTTAAATAATTACGTGACCGTAGGTTAACACACGCGACATTGACTGCGTCCCGAACAATTCCTACAACCCTTTGTGTTGTGTTAGGGTGCAGGGTGCAAGGTGGGGAGGGGGGGGGGGCATGGCGGCTGGTTTGGTTGCATTACTAGCGACTTCAAATTTAGATAAGTGAGAGATAGATAAGTGGATGGATATGTAGATAGATGGACAGACAGATAGATGGATGGATAGATGGATAGATGGATAGAGGATAGATCGATGGATAGTGTAGGTAGGTAGATATGTAGATATAGATACATAGATAGATAGCTGATAGACTGACAGACAGACAGATAGAGGCAGACAGACAGATATATATATATATATATATATATATATATATATATAGATAGATAGATAGATAGATAGCGTAGGTAGGTAGATAAATACACAGATATATAGAAAGATAAATTGAAGGATAGATAGATCTAGATAGATTATGTTAGTGTTAGAGAGGTAGAGAGAGGGAGTGAAGGAGGGAGTGAGGATGGGAATAATGATAGTAAAAATAATGATGATGATAAAATACTTTAAAAAAAACGAAAAAACAAAAAAACCAAAAAAAACCAAACAAAAATAATTTAAAAACGCACTCAAAGTGTGCGGCCAGCGGGCCTATCTCTGAGTGAGTTGCTTGCTCGTACGTCATGATTTGATGCTCACTTCCATCATCCGTCCCACCTCCCCTCCCTCCCGCCTCCCTCCCCCTCTCGCCTCATTTCCCTCCCCTCCCTGCCTCCCCCTCTCCCCTCACTCCCTCTTCTTCCCTCCCCCTCTCCACTCACTCACACACATCAAGCGAATCATAGAATCGTGCGTACGCTTAGGCAGATCCAAATCCGATCCGTTATGAGCGATGCTGGTGATTATCTGTCTGTCTGCCTGTCGCTCATTGCAGCCCTTTGTGTGAGCGCGCGTGTACATGTTTGGTGGGTGGGGGGGATGAAGAGTTGAACATATATTATAAATACAGAATAAGAGAGAGAGAGAGAGAGAGAGAGAGTGAGAGAGAGAGAGAGAGAGTGTGTGTGTGTATGTGTGTGTGTGTGAAAAGGGAAGACGGGGAGATATATTGATATCTAAAAAGACAGATTTAAATGATATGTATTTAGAGAGAAAGATAGATAAAGGGAGAGAAATATGGAGCCTGACTATATGGATAGACAGACAGACTGACAGACAGACTGATAGATAGATACATAGACAGACAGACAGACATGATATTTTAATGAGAGAGAAAATTATGTACGTTAGTTTTGAGTGTATGCTCGAGATATGTCTTAGAGAGAAGAGGACTGATAATCTGTTGATTCATGTACACAAGAGAGAATAATAGAGGGAGAGAGAAAGAGTGAGCGAAATAAGAGACGGGAAGATAAAGATACATAGGAGATAAGAGTGCCCGACATAAGATAAGAGATTTCTCTGTAGAAAGACAGATAAAAACGAGAAAGAGAAGAGCAAGAGAGAGAGAGAGAGATAGATAGAGAGAGAGAGAGAGCGTTAGATAGAGAGAGAGAGAGCGATAGGGAGTGTGCGTGTGAGTGAGTGTGACTGCGGCTTTTTCTCTTACTCCCGTCTGTGATCTGTGTCACCCTTGTGTTTTGCGTTTCAGTTCTTCACTCTTCAGTCTCTCTTCAGCTTCCGTGTGAGGCGGCGTGTGTGTGTGCGTGTGGGTTGATTTGGTTTTACGTTGTGGTAGACTTCGCTGACGATGTGGTGTGAAGTGTGAACTGTGAACGCGGTGAACGAGTGAACAGCCCTAGAAACTCTAGATAGTCGTCGTCCGTCAGCGGGAGGGAGGCATGGCTTTAACGGAGGCTGTGTGACTGTGAGTGAGTGAGTGAGTGAGTGTGAGGGCGGTTGGTTACCTATCTACTCCACCGATGTGCTTTCAGCTCTCAGTCAGTCAGTCAGTAGGCTTATTAGCAGATATTTAGTAAACAGGCTTATAAGTCTGGATGGATGTTAGACTAGTTAGTCGTCTGTCTAGTAGACTAGTTTGTCATTTGTGTAGACCTTAGGTTATTCTTGATGGAATTTATGTAAAAAATTTGCATCGGATCTTTGTGATGAGTGTCTGTCTAGTGTAAGCTAGCCTTGCTCTCTATCTGTGGGATTTGGATTTTACCACTAACTAACTTCTACCAGGACTCTGACTAACGGATCTCACAGGATCACAATTCTACTATTCTCATTCATCCCAACTTGAAAAAATTAAATGACTGTGCTTTATTTACCTTACCAACCATTACATGCCATACTGACAATGCTGCTCTAATACTTTGTGAATGGATTTATTTTTTTCCCACTTTCCTCAATGACACATCGGGTTGTATAATCGTATTTTCTTCTTCCCTCGACACCATTCAGACCCTGTGATCTATGGATTTGCTCTAATGGGAATTCTGGTCTCCTGGTCTAAGATTCTGATGAACTTAAATTGGATATAACACCAAGATTTCCAACTTATTTCATTAAGGTAAGCATTATAAACCATCTCTATTGGTGGGTGTGTCTCTTGTGGGCGCTACTTCTGTTTTCTTCTCTTTTGGCTTTACCTTTTCATCTTATTTTTACCAGCACTCTCTCCAGTGCTCCCTTTTAACAAGAATACACATGTGTCTGTTAGCTCAGTCTTTTCCCCATCTCTATAGTACTTTCAGACTGTTTTTATTTAGATATATTTTTTCTTGTAAATCATCTTTCTGTGAAACGTCCCTGGTATTGTCAAAGTTTGGCTGTTCTTTTAACTAGCCTTCATTCCCCCCTCTGTATCCTCCCTCTCTCCCTTCTCCCCTCTCTCTCCCTTCTCACCTCTCTCTCCACATCGTACCGAAAAATGAAAAACAGGAAAATTGATTAAACAACTTAAATAATTGAGAGAAAAAATGGATTCGCTATTCTAACATCTAATAACCCCCTAAATTCAACACAGCGGTAGGAAATTCGTGAAAACACTGAAAAAGAACAACATCACTGCAACAACAATCGTGTCCTGAAATTTTAATTCCAGGATTAAAACCAGCCAACCACGCGTGCATACTGCAACAAACGAACACATTTCACATTACGCGACACGCACATACAAATTACAAACCAACCAACCAAGCCCCTCTCTCCCCCTCTTTATTCTCTGGGTTGAACAGCTGTGATTCAATGTGTGAGTGGTGAAATCATCGACCTTGGTTGGCGGGCCCTTTTTATCTGATTTACAGGGTATAATTTATAATTAAAATAATAATCATTTTCTTTTCTTTCTGAAATTGAGGGAACACGATATCTTGCAGTCTTGCAATGTCGCACTTAGCAAGCGCCACCAAGGTGTGTGTGTGTGTGTGTGTGTGTGTGTGTGTGTGTGTGTGTGTGTGTGTGTGTACACGTTTGAATGGTGGCAAGCAATTGGAGAAAAGCGCCCCATTTCAATGTATTTTTGAATTACCATATAATTATTTTTTTCCTTCTCTTTCTCCTCTTCTTTCCTGAGTTGTACGGTGTGACAAGGAAGAACATTGTGTTACGTCATGCTGAAACCTTCCTGCACTGTGTACAGTTTTGTGTTTGGCTGTTTGTTTGTTTGGTTTGGGGGAGGGGGGTTGGGAGGTGGGTGGGTGGTTGGGAGGTTTTATGGACAGATATGATGAGAAAACATTTATTATTGCCCTCCACGAGTAAAGGCAACTTAATTAATTAATTCATTCATTCATTCATTCATGTATTTGTTTGTTCATTCATTCATTTATTCATCCATTCATTTGTTCGTACGTTCATTCCATCATCCATCCATCCATTCATTTATTCATCCATTCATTTGTTCGTACGTTAATTCCATCATCCATCCATCCATTCATTTATTCATCCATTCATTTGTTCGTACGTTAATTCCATCATCCATCCATTCATTCATTTATTCATGCATTGGTTCGTTCACATCATTTATACAATTCCCCTGCCAGAGCAAAGCTGAAACTTATCATCTGTGCTGTATATTTAAACCATTTTCTTTCACGGTATCATCGTCCTGTTGGTAAACATTTTCTGGGATTTTTCACTTATAATAGATTTTCTATTGATAAAAATATGCTTGATAAAAACTATGCGTTTTCTCCTTGTACCAAGCGAAGTGACAGTGGCTCTCCTCGCTCTAGTTGAAGTTTGAGTTGTAAGAGAATTACAAAGTGTTAAAATAATTCAACGCTCAGATCTTACTCCCCTTTCCTGCATCCCCCCCCCCCCCCCACCCTTTCTCAGTCCCTGCACGAGTGAGTCGTAAAGATTGAATTATGGCAAGAAACTGAAGGCGTTTTTTGAACTTAGTGTCCTCAATAAAGATAGACGAAGCCAAGCCTTTCGTGTGTGTGTGTGTGTGTGTATGTGTGTGTGTGTATGTGTGTGTGTGTGTGTGTGTCTGTGTGTGTGGGGGGGGGATGTGTATGTGTGTGTGTGTGTTACTCTTTTATGCTAAAGTAAAAAAGAATGATCATAAAAAAAGGCTGCGATCGTAACGGAGGGTGTATCTGTTTTAATTGTCTATTTTTAATTCAAACCTCTGAGGCCTTCCAAAAATACGGCGTTTCTTGCACACATACATACGGGTTTCCGCATTAAATTATTATATAAGGCGTGCGATCTTTAATACTTTTCTTGTGTATGTGTTAAAGTCACCTCATTAAGTTTTACTCTTCGCGTTTTTTGGGGTGGGGGGGGGGGCGTGGGGCATGGTGAGGGTTATGATTTGGAAAAGGTTGGCGAACACGATAGAAACATACCAAGAGAGAAAGAGAGAAAAAAGAGTGTGAGAGAGAGACAAAGAGAGAGAGAGAAGCAAAAAGAGAGAGAGCGAGATAGACAGATACACAGACAGATTGATAAATAGATAGACAGACAGACAGGCAGGCAGGACTGGAGAAGGGGGTGCGGAGGGGGGGGGGGGAGTGAGATCATTTGACTAAATCCAAATGCGTACCAAGTTCGATGCCAGTACACTGTATATGTGTTTGACTGCGTGAAAACGACATGACCGCAACCAAGTGGGTGTGGTGGACACTCCCTCCCCCCCTCCACCCAATAACACCTTAACGCAACAAGTGTATCAGTACAGTGCGGTCCTTGTTGTGACTACTTTGCCTCAATGCATACAGTCTAAAGCTTATCAGGTAGGTGCTAGGAACTACACGTACTTGGCTTTGTTTTCTTGAGTAGGTGTCGAGTACATTCATGGAAATTATGGATAATGAATAATGAGCCGTCGGGTCGAGCCAGTACGGGTCAAGTAGACCCGACACGACCCGACCCGACCTGCTCTTCGAAGCGTTTTTATTTTGTGTTGTATGCAATCTCACCCACCACCCACGCACTCATTATCTCTCTCTCTCTCTCTCTCTCTCTCTCTCTCTCCCTCCCTCTCTCCCACACACACTATTTCTCTCTCTCTCACACACACACACTATCTTTCTCTCTCTCTCTCTCTCTCTCTCTCCCTCCCTCCCTCTCTCCCACACACACTATTTCTCTCTCTCTCACACACACACACACTATCTTTCTCTCTCTCTCTCTCTCTCTCTCTCTCTCTCTCTCTCTCTCTCTCTCTCCCCCTCCCACACACACCTCTCGTTATTTATAAATGGACGAGGGGCTTGGCTCGCTGTGTGTGTAATGACTGAAGTACTGCCTCAATTATTTATTCTTTGCCTGACACCGAATCTTTCTACGCACCGGCTTTCTTCTTCTTTGTTTTTTGAATTTGTAATCGTATCTGTCAACATAAGCGTATTATTTTTCGTCGAACTGTTCAATTTTGCTAAACCAATTACATACCATTATCCTCCATTGGTGAGTGCTTGAAGGACGCACAGCTAACTACGCAGCCAGATTGTGTATATTATGTAGATATTGTCATAGTGTTTTATGACAGAACGAGGCAGTTGGCAACAGCCTAACTTGTAACCCTGCCAACTCTTTTTTTTTCATTTTTATTATTGTTTCTTTTATTATTATTATTATTATTGTTATTATTATTATTATTATTATTACCAGTTGTAGTAATGTAATTACCAGGTTCGCTTCACCTTCCATCCGGTGTTGTGAATAACAATTTTGTTCTTTTTACGAGTTTTTAATGTTTTGTTTTATTTTTATTTTCGTTTGTGTTGGAACAAGACCAACAAGTAAAAGTTTGGATGTTGCCAAATTGTACAATTCCCTGAGTCCTTTCTTTCTTTCTTTCTTTCTTTCGTTTTGGTGTGAGTTTGTGACATGGTGATTGAAATAACCGGCAACACCTTGCCTTACCTGGCCATTTCACGACCAGTTTTGTTAAGTGAAGAAAATAATTACCCACTTTTAATGTTCAATGCCTGTCACTCTCTTATATCCCCGTGTTGTCGACACATTTGATTTGGCTATTTTGAGATGCAAGCCATTACTTATTGCACTTGATTGGATGACAGTCTGTGTGGGAGTTTTGTTTGTTGGGTTTTTTTGTTTGTGAGGGGTGGTGTTTGTGTTTTTGTTTTGTTACTAATTATTGTTCTGTCGTTGTAAGATATCATGCGGTGTTATCACCAGATACGATCGGACAAAGTTCTGAACCTGTATAGACTGTTTGTAGCGTCAAAATACTCACAACAATGCTCGCACTATACTAACCCTTTCACAACGAGGTATGATTCTGACCCAACTGAAAAAGTAAAATCTTTAAAATGTATGTCAGGCTTTTGGCATATGTCAGTTCACTGAAATCTGATTGATCTTATCTAAGAACTGACGTCTTGAAGATTTTGGTGTCCTTAGCATTGAAAGGGTTAATACATACAAAGTTGTATTATGGTGTTATTATGAGGGGGAAAGGTGAACACTACTCACTTGGTTGCAGGCGTGTTGTCATTATGACTTCAAACCCACACAGTCAAAGCGTTGAGTCAAAATACTCACAACAATGATAGCACTGTACTAACACACACAAAATTGTGTTATGGTGTTATTGGTAAGGGGAAAAATGAGAATACTACTCACTTGTCGCGGGCGTGTTGTCATTATGACGCCAAATGAATACCGCTCCGTCCTTGAAGTTGCCGAAGAGGAAACATCCTCTACACTGTCCATCTTTGTGCATGATCTTTTAAGAGCTTGTTCATCCAATCCTCCTCTCTTGAGGGTTAAAAACACCGAAGCCTTTAGATTGAACAAGATGCGGAAGAAATCGATATGGCGTGGGCTTAAAAAACCCAAACATTTTGCGGGTGTGTGTGTGGGGGGGGGGGGGGGGGCGGGGGTAGTTCTTTAAATACGGAACTTATTTGGAACACGGAGACCATAATGGGAATAACATGTACTACACCGAAACAGTAGAAATAGAATCCTTTACCGATTGGGCGGCATTGGTCAAACGGCCCTCACGGAGCAGCTCTGGCTTAACCCTTTCGCAGCGAGTCTTGATTCTTCAACAGTCTGAAATTCAGACTTTTGGCATAAGACTGTCCACTGAAATTTTCTTTAATCTGGAATAAGAACATGCAGATCTTGACTATTTTGATGTCTCTATTGAGTAGTTTGAGAAATAACCTTAGCAGCTCAGGCTTGATTTATCTGAGATGTTTATCATAGATACGCCAGATTGCAAATGGAGACGTTGAAACTGATCAGATTGTCATTGCAACAGGAAGTAGTCGTTTATTGGACTATTTGAAAAACAATATTATTTCTTAGCATTCTACTGAGGAAACAAGGACAATTTATATGTGCTTGAAAAATGCGAGCTTCTCCTATTATTATATTTATAATACTATTATACGAGCTCTGACATTCATTTCCTAATGTTCTACCATATCGATAATGCGATTCTCTCGACATCTCACACGCTAGCGTTACAAGTGCGCTGCCAAAACATGTCCTAATCAACAGTGATGGGGGTGGGGGGGGGGGGAGGGGGAGGGGGTAGGTTCTCGTGTGGAGTGTCGTGCACCCGTCTATGAATGGATGACTTGAAGGGTTTAGAATACGACGCTGTGAGCACTGTTCAACTGTCTGGCATTGTGGTAGTCCGTTCTTTTTACGCTTTCACTAAAACATCGGAAGCATTCGTTTACTGGAATATTCTTTATTTCTTCACGATATGGAACCAGGGACTTCTGACAATGAAATGCTATTGACTAATTACACTTTGCAGTGTTCCGCACTACACCTAAAAGAAGTGGCGGTAAAATGGGCTATGGAGGATGGCTAGAGGGGATGGATTTAATTATAATAATAATATTACCTTTGGCATACTTTATTTAGGGAAATAATTTCACGTGCATTTATTTATAATGTGTTTCGCTGTATAACTAAAAGGGGATGTCTACACAAACTTTGTTAATGGAAATAAATCATGGAAATTGAGAGTTTTGTAAAATGATAATGGCTTCCTCTCTCCCCCCCCCCCCCCCCCATCTCTCTCCCACACACACAAGCGCGGCATTCTCAATCATAATTCCCGTAATGCTCTTTAGTCTACAAGTTGCATCATGATTTTAGCCCCCCCCCCCCACACCCTCCACCTACCCCTCCTCCTTTCCCCAAACTTGACAGTTTCCCTTATTGCGTCACAGTCAAAATCACTCCTAACACTAACACCGCCACACGCCCCCTGTTACGTCTCAGTGCTTCCATAATAATTCCATCAATAAACACCTGTGTACCATTTTCACCCGTCGAATCCAGCCAGTGATTCAGAGAATAATGACGATGGGAATAATGGAAGTAATGATGTTTATTATACCATCAGTTGGTTGGTCCATCCGTGGAAGGCGGTAGTGTGTTGTGTGCAATATTGATGCCAGGGGCCGCCAAGTTTGGGGAGTGTGGTGAGTGGCGCTGGTACACCGGACGCCGCCATGAAGCCACGGGGTAAAATCGATGGCTGCCGGCAATGTTGGTTGTGTCATACAAATGCAATCGTTATCAATTAATATACACGGGCAGTTCTCTCTCCCCCCCCCCCTCCCAGGCCCGTGATGTGTGAATGAATGAGTGAGTGAGTGAGTGAGCGAGCGAGTGGGTTTTTGAACGAGGGGGTTTGTGAGTTACTGTGTGAGTGAGTTAATGATAGAGTGAGTGAATGAATGAGTTAGTGAGTACTGTGTGAGTGAGTGAGTAGTAAGTAAGCCTGTCTCACCCAGCCATATCGGCCTGCCGGTTTTCCAATTCCGGATGGAGTGAAGAGAGAGAGAGAGAGAGAGAGATAGAGAGAGAGAGAGAGAGGGAGAGACAGACAGACACAGAGAGCGACAGAGAGAGAGAGAGAGATATATATATATCCTGGATCATCATCATGAAATATGGATCGCAATTATGGCTAATCTCCCTGTTTGGCTTTTATGTACTCGCTTCCTGCTGTCCTTCTTCCTCGTTATGTGATCGATGGTCCCCCTTTCCTCCTCCCTCCCCCTCCCATACCATTCGTCTAAATGGTAATAGAAGATCTAATACAAAAATAATTTAAATGCACACTGGCATCACATCCAGATATCTTAGTGCTGCTTCTTAATTAATGGAGATGATGATATGAAGGTCATAGTATCACAACCAAGGCTACGCGTTGGTGATCTGGTGAGATGTGAGATGTGACCCCAAGATCAAAGGGTTTGGTGTCGCCTGTATGTCCTTCATTGCCCATCAAGCTGGAGAGGGAAGAATATTTGATGTCACGAAGAGCTCTGATTGTGTCCTGGTGTTTATTTCCGCTCAAATTGCATCCACTTATGCCCGTTGACATCTGACCCCCTTTTTTATGTTTCCTTATTTTTATATTGTATTATTTTGTTCTGTTCGACGCGAAAGTTTTTCTTTTCGTTTTGCAAAGTGAACTTTGTTTACACTTATATTGCGTATGAAATACGAATGAAATAAAGAAAGCAACCTACCTCTGTCTGAAGTATTGTCTGATGGTGTAGTCTAATGTTACGCATAAAACCTACTCAGTAGATCTAATAATGGAAGGCGTCAAGACATGCGGAATGTTATCTTGTTTGCGCTCTGCTCGAAGCATTACTCTCTCCTCTTCCAAGTGCCAAGACTTGGCAATCTCTTTGCTCCATCCATTCATCTCCTATCAAAACATCATCAGATTTATTAAATGCTCTCTATTATTCATTCCTCTGGGGGGGGGGGGGGG